>JACAXG010000092.1:1516308-1744945 GCA_018881555.1 Amblyornis subalaris
TTTTGCACTAGGCAACTACATCAGGCAGTTGTAAATAATTGGCGATAAACACTTTTTTTTTGTAGAATTTTATTATATATCTTTGATGAATGAATACCTGGACCAGAAGAGTACTTAAGGTGGTGTATTAAAGCACACAGCTCCGGATCCCACATACAGTGAGAGTATTCTCTTAAACGCTTTGACACAGCTTTTATTTAAACAATATTCTTATCCAAGTTTACCCAAGATCTGGGACCCTGTGTATAATCTTGTTTGAATTTTGAACAGGACCAGTTTCTACTCCTCTTTTTCCTTCACTACTGCCTACTGCCTCAACATATCTGYTTTTAGTCTCAGTCTGTATAAGATGGACAGACAGAAATGGAAATCAGAACTCTGAAAAACAATAAAAATKAGTTTTGGTTTGTTGGTTGGTTTTTTTGGGTTTTGGTTGGTTTGTTTTTTTTTAACACAGACCTCATAATTTGAAGTATATTATGGTGCAATATCATTGCACAGATGGAGCTGAAAAGGTGCTTTTTTTGTGTTAAATGAATCCAAATGAGTTTCTGAGGATGTTAACCTTTCAGGAGAATGACAGTGATAATGAAGATAGGAAAGATGTCAATATAAATATCTTCATTATGTTATCAAGGCAGGCAATGTACTGAATTAGTTGGTGTGAGGTTTTCTTCTGTCTGATGAAATCAAAGGTGTATTTATGAGAGCTTTTTAAACTCACAGGTAGAACAAACAAGAAGCCTGAACCACACCACAAATGTTTATTTATGTAAGAATATTGAAATCATTGCCTAGCAAACAGGGTCATGGTTAAACAATACAGGTGAGTTCATTTAGTAGCTTCCTGACACCAAACCCAGAGGTTTTATTCTTCACAAGGCTCTTGTGCATTTCCTGAAATTCTGTAACCTTCTGACTCCTCCTACATGCCAACTCTGACACTTCTTAAATTTACTGTTGAGGAATGTAACAAACCAAGAGTAAATTCATCTCAGCAACCCAACAGAACTTTTTTCTTTCCTGTTTGGATCAGAAAAAAAACATAGGATCAATAGAGCAATTGGAAAAGTAGCAAGTAGAAAAGCAAACATGCTTTGCTTTTGTTGGAAGGCATCTTTWATAGCCACAAGCTTGTATCTGGGAGCAGTTACATGAAAATGAAGATGAACTCAGGATCTGATCTAGTAGCTCACATAAAATGTAATGCAATGCAAAAATACCCAGTTAATGTTTGAGATATGTGTAATAGTCAGAATGAGACTGACTTGGAGGAGAAGCTGGCTTTTCAAGAAGAATATCAAAATTAGTCTTRAGCTTGATGTATATTTCTGAGTTTGTCCCCAAGAGTAGATAAAACAAAACTTTGCAGAAATATTTAAGCATGAAGAAACTAGGTGAATTGAAATTACAACATAGAAGGTGGAAGACAGGATTAGGACACTCTGACTTAGACCAAGGTCCATCAGAGGAATTAAGAAAAATTTTTGGATGGTTAATGTATCTGTATCAATCATTAGAAAACAGGTCATTACCCTTTTTAAGTCTAGCAGGGACAACTCTCATTTTGATATGTAGAAAAGTAGCACATGTTAGCTATTTGGATGCAATTTATTTTCAGCATCKCTTAAAGAACAGCTATACTCTATTTTTAAACTCTGTTTTTATATGTATGCATTCACAATATTTCTTTTTTTACACACTTGTATATATACATGTACAAGAGAAATTCAAATACTCCTCCAAATATAACATTTATACTTTTTGTGTTGATGGCACAATTCCTTTAGAGGCGACTATTTCTGTTCTAATACACTTTCGTTTCCACTTCACTGACTGCAGGTCTCCACTAAACCACACCACTCCTTCCTATGCAGTGTAGAGCCAAGAACACATTATTTGAGTGAGAATGAATTTTAATTTCCCTATTAATTATATATAATCTTTTTAACAATTTGATACTTTAGTTTTCAAATCTTTACTTGCTTGAAGCTAGGAGTGCCAGAGTATATCTTTATCAGGCTGTTCTTTGAAATGACATCTTAGGATGTGATTTTGCTTACCCTTAAATTAGTGCATATCAGGATGACTTCTGCTATAGTTAATTAAGGAAAAAAAAAAAGAAAAAAAAAAGAGTAGTATAAACCTGTTGCAAGGGAAATCAGTTTATTTCAWTTTTTTTCTCCTCATTTCGTTCTTGTGAACTAGGTCCTGAATTTTCTTCTTCACCAAGATTTTTCTCTCACTGTACAAAGCAATTTCTAGAACTACAGGAAAAAAATAGAGGATGCATAGGTTTGATTTAGCACTTAGTGGCAGTCTGAAGATTTCTGTTGACTTATAATTTGCYGCAACAAGWACAAATTATTCTGACCAACAAAGARGTAAATGAATAAGAGAAGGAGTGTTATGCAACAAAGCAAAGTACTATAAGCACTTGCCATCTGATATTTAAGTCCCATTTACAAGGACAAAGAATGTTAAAACCAGACTCTAGATTAATCCATCTTCAGTTTTCCTATGGAATTGAGAACTGAAAAAGAGGGCAAATTTATTAGATGTGTGTCTAGTAACAAACATTTAGAAACAAGAAATTGTACTAGAAGAACAGAATAAATATACAACCCTCATAAAGTGTCAGAACACTGTTCTAACCCATAAAGATCACATTGCATCAAATATTATTTTCACAGGATTTAAACAGAATAAGATTGACCAAGAATTGGTATGAACAAGGCCACAGCTTTTCATCTGGCAAAAGCCTGGAAAATACCACATACTTGCATTTYGTTATTTTGAATAATAATTAATTGGAGCAAACAGTCAAACAAGCCAAATATCCAAACACCACTAAAAATGGAGTATTCACGTGCATTATTAACAATTAACAATTAACAAGCTATCTTGTTAATTTTGACACACTGTAGTTCAGGAGTGGTTTCCATATACTTTGGCCCATTCAATATATAGGGAGGAAAAGACTAAAACTAAAATGCATTAAAATACTAAATAGATTATCCAGGTAGTGAAAACCTTTTGCTATCAACCTCACTGAGCAAATATAACCCCTCTCAAATGCCTGTTCTTCACAAAAAGACATCAAGTGGGAAAATTAAAAGATAACAATTATTTATAGGAACAGCTTGATGATCAATAGAAGTCTTACATTAGAAAGAAAGAAGGATAAAAAAGAAAGAAAAAGAAAGAATGATAAAGAGAAAGAAAGAAAAGAAAGAAAAGAAAGAAAGAAAGAAAGAAAGAAAGAAGCAAACAAAGAAAAAAAATCCCCTAGCTTTTCATTTATGGCATAGGGTAGAAATATGACAGTCTCTGCTCAAATGAAAGACCTCCCATGTTTTTTCCACCCTTCCAGAGGTGTTTACTTTAAAGTCATAATTTTTCCTCTCTTCCTGCCTCCATTCTATACTCCCTGCATCAGTGAGAAGGAGCAAGCCCACAGAATTGATTAGTCTGCCACATGTTCATGGGGTAGCTCCAGGTGACATTATACACACTGTAGGAATACAGATATCTTAAGGCAGTTCTGCACCAGTTCTGTCACAATAAGATAAATGTAASAGTACTGCCCCTAGGGCTTGTACGTATTTCATGGTACCTGAATGATTAATATCAGTTGATTAGCTACCACAAAGCATTCTAAGTAAAATGTGAGAGAAGAAGTAGACTAAGCTTGTACCTTACTTAGGATCATCTCAGCATCTCTTTAAAATTAGATTCATTTATTATCTTCTAAGGTAGTTTCTGCAACTATCCATTCATAGAATCTCTACTATCCATTGTCTGCCAAAAATATATTTCACATAGTTTGCCAACATCAGAATATTAGTATATATGAGTGGGAAGATTACAGTTTCCTTAGTATTATTACAAAATTCATATTTTAGATTAAAAATCAAATATTCACTGACTTAATCTCCCCGGTACTGTCAGGTAGTTCTCAATTACCTGGAAGCACTTTTCAATACATCTTTATATTCTGTCAACCTGTAGAAGTATGAATTGTGAAGTCAGGACAAAATATCACTTATTCTTCCTCTCTCTGGGATATACTTCTCCACTTACCATCTCTCCAATGTATGTTCCAAAACTTTACATGAAGGAGATTCTTTGAAATGACCGTCCATGTGCAAAATTGCCTGTACAGCGGGTGTTGGATGCACAGCATCTACTAAAGTGATGGAAATTACATGATGCCCGAACAGGGGCAAAAGTCTTCTCAGCAGCCATTTTCTAGGGGAAAGACCAACCATGGCCAAAGGTGCTGCTTCAGGAAGGTTACCTGTTACCTTGGCTTCTGGATAAGCAGCATTGGAGGGCTATCCAAACTGGTAAAATAAGGCACATTATCCATAAAAATTGCCAACAATCGACAAAATTTGTGGCCAGTTAGAGTGCTTCTCTCTGCTGGAGATTTTTGTCTTGCCTAGTTTGAAGAAAAGGAGGCTGGAGGCTGACCTCAATGCTCTCTACGTCTTCCTGAGGAGCAAAGTAGAGAAGAAGGGAGGTGCTGATCTCTTCTACCTGATCCAGTGATAGGGCGTGCAGGGTAAAAAAGCTGCATCAGGGGAGCTTTACACCAAAAAGCATTTCTTTACCATGAGAGTGGTCAAACACACAGTTTCTACAGAGGTGGTTGATGCCCCAAGCCTGTCAGTGTTTAAAGAGGCCTTTGAGCACTGCCCTTAACAACATGCTTTGCTTGTGGCCAGCCCCGAAGTGGTCAGCCAGTTTGCCTAGATGATCATTGTAGGTTCCTTCCAATTGGAATAATCTGTTCTATTTCAGTATTCCAGTTTTCACATTCCATGTTTCCTTTCATGTTCCCTTTTATTATTAAAATCTAGAAAGGTTCTAAAAATAAGTCTTTACGCTATATAAAGTCAGGTTATTACCAATTCCTTCATGTCTGTGAAATATCTTTGGGTTATTTGTCYTATTATGGGAATCCCCTTCCTCAAAGGGCAAAGCCAAGGCTAGAGGGACGGGTTGCTAGCAAGAGCTCTCAGCCTGTTGCTCTGAGTCATGCTGSGTACACTACAGCACACTTGAAATCTTACATAGACAGGCTAGGGGCTCCTGAGGTAATAGGAACCAACAGGGAAAYACCAGTAAAATACCTCAAAGGAATTAAGGTGCATTCCTCTAGGAATGTGACTGGTCACCTTTAGAAGGTGACTGCTGAAGTGCCTCTATGTTGAAATTACTGTTTCTGTTTCTTCTTTTGTTATATTGGGAGTTCTTTGCTCAGAGTTTGGAATGAAAYGCAGGAGGTGTTGAGATGTCTTTCTAATCAGGTTGTTTATTAAGTTCTTATCTATAGCACACTAGCACAGAGCGTTCTCTAAGTTAGGARGGTGGAAAATGGCCTTGAACTGTGAGTTCTAAGGTTATTTAAAGCTTAATTTACCCAMTTATAGATTGCCAACTAACATGTTTTTACTTATAATCCAGTGACTGCCTATTTAGCATCCGCAATGCGGGCTTTTCTGCACCAATGGCTAAACCACTTGGATTTGTGAAGAAGAAGGRAGAAAGAAGAAGTATAAACTTACACTCAAAACCTTCCATCTTGTTACAAACTTATAAACTTAGTTTTCTACATTTCTACATATTTCACTCAGTGATATAACAAGTTGCTTTTTAATTAYACAGTAGTAATTCTAGTGTTATCATTAGATAAGGAGAGTCTTTCCCAAGGCTTCAGATCAAATACTGTGTGCTTTTGAAAATCATCACCTGTTAATACCGAAAGATTATGATTATTTAATCTCAGGGTCCCGACACCTCTACACTTAGCTCATGCAGCATCAGCAACAAACAGGCGTTGGAAGCCACCATGCTGCTAGAAGGCTATGACCTAGTTACCATAATTGAAATGTGATGAGATGAATACGAAGACTTGAGTGTGGCTGTCAGTGGCTACAGGCTGTTCAGAAGGGTCTGGAAGGAAGGAAAGGTGGAGGGTGTCTTGGAGTGACAGAGGGGTTGCCCTCTAYATCAAGAAATGAAGAGTGCAAAGAGCTGTCTCTCAAGAATAGCCATGAGCAGATTGAAAACTTASTCATAAGAAGGAGAAACTGAGGCAGAAAAGGGTACCTTGTGGCTAYCTAATCAAGGAAAACCGTATTGACAAGGCCTTCTTGCTACAGCTGCAGGAGCCATCAGATTCTCAGGCTCTTGTCCTGCTGAGGGACTTCAACCGTGCCAACATCTGCTGGGAAAATAGTGCCATAAGCTGTAGGCAACCCAGGAGATTCCTGAAGTGCATTGAAGGTAACTTCTTATGCCAGGTAGTAGACAACCCTACACCACTGGATGCAATACTGGACCTGATGGCCACCAGTGCGGGTGAGTTTATCAGTGACATCAAGATTTGAGGCAACTTGAGCTACTGTGATCATGTACCAGTAGAGTTCACAGACCTGTGGGTTATAGGGTGGGCAAAGGGTAAAGTCAGGAYCCTGAATTTTAGGAAAGTAAACTTCCAACTGTTCAAGGAGTCAGTCAGTGGGACTCCCAGGGAAACTGCCCTCAGAGACAAGGGAGAAGAACATGAGATGGCAGATATTTAAGGATCCTTTCCATAGAGTGCRAAAGCTCTTGATTCCCAGGTGCAGGAAATTAGAAAAAGAACGCAAGACACCAGCATGAGTAATGACCTCGTGGACAAATTAAAGGGCAAGAAGTAAAAGCACAGGCAGTGGAAGGAGGAACAGATATGCTGGAAGGATTATAGGGATGATGCCCAGTTGTGTAAAGATGGGGTCAGGAATCCCAAGGCACAGCTAGAGCTTAGGCAAGGACACAAAGAATAATAATAAAGGATTCTACGGGTATGTCAACCAGAAAATGAAGGTCAAAGACAACRGACAGGGAGAAGGCTGAGGTACTCAACAACATTTTTGCCTCAGTCTTCATTGGCAACCTCTCTTCCCACACCTATTGAGGGGATGGACCTCAAGGCAGGGCCCAGGAGAGAAAAGGTATTTAAAAGACATAGAGATGTGACACTTAGGGACATGGTTTAGCGGTGGACATGTCAGTGCTGGATCAACTGTTGAACATGTTGATCTTAAAGGTGTCTTCCAGCCTAAATAAATCTATGAATCTARGAAATTTTCTCATGATTAAGCAAGCTAGGTGGGAAGTATATTTACCTAAGCATAGCATAGAACTTTATAAAGCTTTTAACTTTTCTTGGATAGTAGGAATTCTTTCAAACTGTTCTTCACTTTACATAAAAATGTGTCTGCTGTATCTATGGATGAAAATTTTACTTTTATTTTTAGATTACAGTAATTATACTATGTATGTAAGGACTGTATGTTAGGACTGTATGTTACAATGGCATCTTTGTGCACTTTTCTTAATATTAAAATATTTTAATGATTATTGATATATTAATAAAATATATATWATATAAATAATCTTTATAATGGTTATCTCAATATTTATAACATATGTACAACAYTTCTGTAATGGTTACTGCATTTAAATAAGATATATGGAAGATGTTTAAGAGATGGAAGAGTAATAAGCACTTTTCTGACTATATAATAGGCTGTTACAATGCAGACTGTATAGCACAGCATAGAAATGTTAGTCATTATGTGTAATAAAGGAGAGTCATATAGCATCCGTATAGCTGTTGAATATTTGTGCTACAAGATAGCTTAGGTTATTAATTTTTAAATAATTTTCTTCATGCATGTTTTATTCATAATAAGAAGAAAATATTTTAACATTTCTTCCAGTCTCAAATGCAGCTCTAAATTCTTTTCTATGAAGAAGTAATATGCTAGAATATGCATTTAATAAAAAAAAAAAAAAGCAAAGGAGAAAAAAGCAGGCATTTAAAAACAAGACCCATGGAGAACAATGAATTAGAAGAAAATAAAAACAACAAAAATTGCAATCTAACAAATTCTTGTTATTAAGTGTGAGCAATCTAAAAATAAAATGTTGAGGAAAATTTCCCAATTATATAAAGCCTATTAGTTTATAACAMATTAGGAGTATATAGATTCCATGTTTCTAAGAATGAAGTCAAACTTTTGCAATATTACTTTGTAGAAAATGGTATTACAGTCTCATATAATGCAAGAGTCTCCCTGACAACCTTATCCTTCCTGAATGGATGTGTAGGAACCTGTTTCCTGTGCCTGTAGAGGCAAAATGGGTGATTGRATAGTGAGTACACAGTTACAAGGTTTTTGTTAAACAGATTTCCACATTGCAGATCCTACATGGGTTTCTTTCTAAGGTTCCTCTTATAAAGAGGGGAACAGAGGGATTCCCCTAAAAATAAGACACGTCCTTCACTTGGATTGGCCAAAACACATGCCTGATGTGTACTCAGGGCATAAACTCCCATTAAAAGCTATCCTCCAAAAGAACCCTTTTCTCCAGCAATTGTTTCCAAWACTAGATTGTTGATGGAAATACATTTATTGCCATTACACACATTCAGTAAATATACAAAAATKACAGATTAAAATGAAATTACTTGAAAATTTAAGCACGATCACCAGAGTGAGAATAAAACAGAGATATTCAGAACTTTCTGAAGTATCTTATTCATTGTTATACCTTCTTCAACAACATATACGTGGAATGGCTTGGCTTCATCACAATTATGATCAAAGTCTATATAACTAATAAAAGCACAATCAGTGTAAACTTCTTAAATTTTTTATTTCCCTTCATACCTATTTATACAGTGTTTTGCTTCTCGCTATATTAACCTGTAAGWACACACAGAAATATAATACAGAATAAGATACAAAACACAGGCTACAGAAATATTGAAGTTCYGTGAGAATTTCTCCTGACACTCAAAGAAGCCAAGCGGGTGAGACTGGACAGCAGTAGCATGTTTTAGCAACCTACCTCATTATTTATTGCTATAGACACAAAAACACTGCACTAGAAAAGAGTAGACATGAACCTTAGACCTCCAGTACTTGTAAGCAGACACTTCTAGTGTTTGTACTTGTCACAGTTTAGGACTAGCACTTCCCAGCTTAGTGCCCTCTGCAACCAAGACTCTCCCAAACCAAATACTGCTTGCTCACTTCCCACCCCTTCTCCTCCCCCTTCCTACTCCAGGGACGGAGCTGAGAATCAGAGTCACAAAAATGTGAAAATTATGGGTTGAGATAAGAACAATTTACTGGAAACTGCAATGAGACAAGRAAAGTAACAGTAACAGCATTAGTGAGGAAAGGTRTAAGACAAAGAAATTAGTTACAAGGAAAACTGTGACAAAATACTGACTGGCTCTTCCCCACCACACCACATTTTCTCCCACTGCTTGCAAGTGACATGAGATGGTATCCAGTAGTGATAGGGTCTCATCACATGTCCTTTCCRGCTACTGTGAAAAATTAACCCTGTCCTGGCCGAAACTAGGACGGGACTGCATTTCATTTAATAATGAATTACTTTTGATATGACTTTGGCTTTTTTTTTCATGGTATTTATGAAGGTATTATGGAGCTTTATAGACTGATTGATAATAAAGTGACTAGATATGATGACACTAGTAATGTTTTCAGTATTTTTTATTCTTTTACTTACTGAAATCCCAGGTAATTTTCTCTTTTCACATATGTATTACAAACAGCATTTCAAGTTTATATTTTCTAGTATACAGTATTAAGTACTTACACTGGCAATCTGAGAACTACTTAATTACTTATTATTTAAATTAAAAATAAATAATCATGAAGAAAACATTGGGAAGATAACTGTTAAGTGTAGCTGTAGGTAGTATAACGTACAGCTATGTCTCCTGGGAATATTTCACCAGTTAAAGAATCCTAATTACTAAACAAGACAATTGTAGAATGAACATAAAAGCAGAATGTGGTTCATCTGACAACAACAAATCTTTTAAATTTTCTCATGACAGTGGCTGAAAGGAAGAAGCGTTCTACCTGTAATCTCTCAGTTTCCTCTCTTCTGTTTGCTCTGACTTCACTCTATCCTCCTTCACTCAGATGAAAAAAAAACCAGAATAATTCTACRTTCAAAGGCTGTGTTTAGTAATTGCTGAAAATTAGGTCCTTTGCATCTTGTATTTGCTATTAAAATACTAAATATCATAACATGAGTAATCCCTGCTGAAGTCACGTTTGGAGGCCCAGGGTCATAAAATGATTCTCATGAACTGGAAGGTACCTGTCTTGTTAAAGCTTCCTTGTAACTGACTTCACATTTCAGAGCAGCTCCAGTACATTTTTTTTCCTGACAATAAAGAAGCTATGCCCAGGGCATATGAAATAATTAAACTTAATTTCCTAGAGATGACAAAATTACTCATAGTTCACTTCTTCATTTTTKCAGAGACCTTGTCCCTCCTACTCATATTTCCTGTATTTCTTCCAACACCTTTTCTACTCGTTTCTGTCAAAGTAGCCACATTTTCTTTCCTGATCCAGAGACACCAAGTAACAGGCAAGGCATTGTTCTGGAAGTCACATACAGCTCTCCCTTTTTATTTATCTTCCAATTGTCTAACTTATATGAAGTTAATTCTAAAGCTTTTACATCTTTGAGAAATTTGGTTGTAACTGTTCATGGGTTCAAAACCTATAATGGGAACTGAAAGGCAGAAGGCCAACACTAATCTCTTAACTCTTGTCGCTTTAGAAAACTATCAAAGCTTTCTGATAATAGAGCTTTCCCACCAAAAGTTAATTCGAAACCATTCTAAACAGAATTTAGAACAAATMATGTAAGTTTAAGTATCTCTAAGTTTAAAATGTCCAGTTTTTGGATTCAAGCTGCTCTGCTTATCTTTCAGAGAATATTTCACAAGGAGCTTGCTTCTACCTTATTCTTTTTGAAAATAACAACTGTGCTTTCCTAAGTAAAATATGAAAAATCCAAAAGCTTTATTAAGAGAGCTGTTGACCTTGTGGCTTGGTTGGTGGGAGGGTTCACTCAATTTCAGTAACCCCTGAYGACAGAAATTCACTTCCCAAACAAGAATACAACAAGAAATACCCCAAGTTTCTAGAGAACTTTGACATTGTTCATCATAMTCCAGTGTATCTAGCAGTAAGACTCATAGAACTTAATCAGTCCATGGATTTCCATCCATTTTGACTTCTGTTTCTCATCATCAAAATTACTCCTGAAAAAATTGTTTAATTGAAACAAGATCTGCATGAAATTGTTTCCAGTGTACATTTCCCCATAGGAACAGTTGTGGCAACCTGACTGTACCTCATTTGGAGCATCCTTTTTATCAAACTTTTCAGAGGGAAACATATAAACAACCCCTGACCAAATCAAAATAGGAAGTAGTCGTGTTACAGCACCTACTAAATATAGAAATAGACTTATGTCTCTAAAAATAGTRCTTTGTTTTTCCCATTTATATATCCAMAGCAGGAAAATAAATAACTTTTGTGGAYCTCATTACTGTCATCAGTACTGATATATAACCTCAATTTTGTTTTTCCTAACTAGCCTATATCAGTTATGCCCTATATTGGGCTAAAAATATTACTGTCCCCACAAAACTCTTCTAAATATTCTAGGAAGAGAACAAGTGATGGAAACCCTACTGTTGTTCACCCCCTTATGACAAATGTCTGGCTACTTGTAATGATTTCCCAAATGCTTTCATTTCCTTCACAAGGACAATAAAACAAACTGAAATAAAGACTTTGGCATTCATCTCTGGGAAAAAAAATACATTACTGAAATTAAAAACACTGTTGCTGAAAGGATACTTGTAWAAATTGTTTCAAGTAATGAGCACCATTATAGCAAAGAATTTAATGTCACGGCAGAAATATGAAGTAATCTGAATGTAATGGACCTGGTCTAAACTAGAAAACAAATTCAAACCTATCATATTCAAATCCAGGCATAAATGCTTTGCAGAATAAGAAGCACTCTGGGTTCAAATTTAGCTGCAAGACCAATTCTTTAAATACAAAATGGTATYATAGTAAGAATATTTTAAAAGGTAAAGGACTATGAAGAAAAAAGTAAGCAGAATGAATTAACATACCAAAATCAAGTCTGGAATATACTCTAAAGCTTGTGTAGATTAGCTGTGAAATATATGTTTAAAAAATAAAAGTAACCTTATTTCATCAGTCCTCCATAGGTACACATTGTTTCCTTTGTTTTTTTTTGCTTTGCAGATTAGGTTTATTTTTACTGTGGCATACATAGAATCAAATAACTAAGGACATTCACAGATTATAGCAAGAACTATAAAAAGATGGGGCAAAAGAAACAAGATATTTAAAAAAGGAAGCAATGTTTCTCACTCCTACAAAGATCCTTGACAGTGGCTATATTGAAGAAATGAATCATGAACTAACATTAGTATCCTCAAAGAACATCAAATTAACACTTGAGATTATAAAATTACYCTGACTTCTATATGAATGTTATTTAAAATAAATTTTAAAAGAAAACATTAGGAATTTAGCAAAAGACCATGAGCCTAACAATTGAAAATTACAATAATTATTTGGAACTGTTTCGTGCCRGTCATTATTCTTATATTTATAGAAGCTTGCCGACATTCTACCTTATATCAGCATTAGTATGTCTTTTCAGACTTTAGAATGTCTGGTAACTTTTCTTGATTCAACCACCCTACCTTTTGGGGTGAAGAAAATGGAAATTATCATTGCTTTCCAAAACAATTAAGTAATATATTAATATTTTTAAGTTTCCTTTTTTYAGTTTCCAAGACAAAATTGTTTTCAATATGGCAGAAGGTATGCAGATTAAGGCTCATGATTTGTATTAATCCCTTTTAAGATCCATATGTTTATTTTGGAAATAACCTGAGGACTGACCTGTTCCCAAGCTGGGTATTTATAGGAGCCTTTCAGTCTGAGGAAGCAGCATAGATATTGACATAGGGTTGGACAACATTTAGATACAATTGTTGAAATACATCATTTGAAGCCTTCCAACAAAATTTAGCTGATTTTTRAGCTTCAAGCAGTGACTTATTTTAATTACCTTTCTTGTAATAAAGAAATAGCAATAATGTATCCTAGAACTATAGCAAGTGCTCAACACTGAGTGAATTTTCTCAGAATACACAAAGTCTTCATAATGYAGAAGTACAAAAAAATACAGTCATTGCATGGCTTGTCTAGGAACTAAGACCAGACTTGGTTTGGTTTTGAACAAATCAGGGATGAAATACCTTCTTCTCCTTGCCTAGTAAAACTTGATCATGGTACAGAAAGAAATGTAAGATTTATGTGATTTGAAATAAAGGATTTTAGTTTGTAACTCACTGCTCACTTTGAGGAGAAGACCTAGATTTTAGTCCCTGATCCCAGTGAYTTTTTGCAGTTTTCAAATAAAAATTACATGCACTTCCAAACTTCTGTGCAGATACCAAGGAACTGATTCTATGATTCTGTTTTAAGTTTTCAGGAGGAGGAGCTTTCTTCCTAGTATGGACAGTGACCAGCTTCTAGTCTTCATGTTCAAACAGACCCTTGACCAACTACTTTGCAGGGTTCTGAGTTCACCTGTGTCTCCACTTCAGTGGAGCCTTGAGACTCCTGAGACTGTAGCATTTCCAGGGGTAGCCTATCTCTCTCTCACTCATTCTCATGAATGCTGCACAGCCTGCTCACTTCCTCCTGTAGCTCCTTCACCTGACAACACAGCTCAGTGACAMCAGCACACCTTCTGCAAAAGGAATGATTGTCAGCCCCAGCCTCACGGAGAGGCATCAGGTGCTCTGGGCAACCTGAGTTCYGGAGAGCTATATCTACCATCAGAAGATCTGGTTGGAGGTCTCTGACACGGCTGGTGCCATGTGACTCCAGCAGCGACAGGGGAATGAACTCTGCAGCCTGCCAAAACCATAGCTGAGAAAGCATACGCTAATGAGACTGGGGATGAAAAGACCTCTTTGTGCCTTCTTCACAAAATTCTGGGTCTGGTCACTGCCTCTGTTAGATGCTTCCAGAAGGTCAGAGAGGAGCCCTCCCTGCACATCCTGCCTGTGCAAAGTGTTGCATGAACTCGTGCAAGCTGCCACGTCCTGCCCTGTGTGCCTGCTCTGTTCACCGCACTGCGGGTCACTCGCACTCCCTATGGGAGAGAGTGGGAGCAGCCACTGTCACTGTTGGCTCTGCTTATGTTAAGCCACCACCGTAGGGAAAGCTGCTGGCTCCATGTTGGTCTYGGTGCTCTCTTGGATTTTCCCTGTCTCTAGAAATTTACCCTGCTTACTGTAAATTTCACCTCTACTGCACTGCAGGACGTGCYTGCACTGGAGCTGTTCAGCTCGGCGAGTGACTGTTCATGGCCATATTTAAATGTTAACAGAAGTTTGAAGGTAAATAACAATCACAATGTTCTACTTAGTCCACATTTACAACAGAGTCTATATCTGCTGTGTATGCAGTTGATAACATTGGTTAACACCTTTCACCAGAATGCAGAAGTGACAGAAGCACCTTTGATAGAGCTCTTTGTTTCATGCTTTGCTTTTTCAACATATTCATGCCTGCAGTTGTTTCTCTCACATATTCTCACCCTCTTCTTCTCTGTCTCCAATTATTCCAGTGCAATAACTTTTTTCCCTTCTTAAATGTGTTATCCCAGAGGTGCTACCACCATAGAAGATGAGGTCTGCCTTGGTCAGGGGCAGGTCCYTCTTGAAGCCATCTGGCAATGCCTCTACTGGACATAGAGGAAGCTTCTGGCAGCTTCTCAGAGAAGCCACCCCTGTAGTCTCCCCTCTACCAAAATTTGGCCACACAAACTCAATATACACATATAAGGTACCTGCTGGTTTCTTAAAAGGACTGTAAAAATAGTTTGGGCCTGTCATTTGAAGAGGTCAAACGAGTGGCACTAGAGAAACAAAATGTGCCAACTAAAGTTTTTGGAGCAGAAAAAAAAAATGAAAGGAATAAACTGGGAAATCTTTCAGAGYCACTTTTCATGAACTAGAAGCACACACAAATAAACTATAATTTCTGGGTTTGTTTCTGGTTTKTTTGTGGGATTTTGTTATTGTTATTTTGTTTTTGTTGGTCAGGCTTTTGTCGTTTGGTTTTTTTTATTTTCTCAGACATAACTAATGTACTATTTTTAGGTATATTACTGGACATAAGTTAACAAATGGGTTGTATGCCTACTCCACTTTCTACCTTCTTCARTGAATGAATGTTTTTATTCCATGGGATTCTGCACCATTTAATAGAAAATAAGTATATAACATGATATACATAGCTCTAATAAACCAGGGCTTCACTGCTCCATGGATTTTATTTTCAATCTCCTTTGCAATTTAAATATTTATTATTATTATTATTACTACTATTATTATTAATATTGTTATTAGTACTATTATTATTACTAATATTATTATTGTAATTTAAATGTTGTATCTGATTGGAGTTGGAAGCATAGGAAGTAATAGTTTCTTAATTTCAAAAAAGTTTGCAGAGCACAGACCTTGTACCTGTTTCCTGAGAATGTGTCAGATGTAGAACCATAATGCTGCATTAATCTTCCATCTCAAGAGCTATTCATGTTGTGTTTTTTGTTACACATACATATTATTATTGGATGTGATKAAATACTCTATTAAAAGGATAAATTTATTAAAAAGATCTGTCACAAAGTATAAAGTGCCTGATTTTTTACCTCTATCTTTCTTGCAAGCTGGACTCCAAATCGTTATTGATTTCTGATTTGCAAAATAAATAATTTTAATGACATTTTAAATCCATTAGAATCACAGTAGAAAACAATTATATAGTGGCACTTCAGAATAAGTAGCATTATTTTCTACCACTTCTTATTAAAATGATTTTAGAACAGATTAAAATTTATTTAGAAACAATACATCTAAAGTTGATGATAAAAATATTTTTAGTAACAGAATAAATATGGTGAAATAAAACTAGAGAAATTTGGACTAAACCCAGACAATTTTTAACTTTTAAAAATATTTTAACAAATTAAACTAAAGTTTGTAAATAAGCACAGAGCATATTTCTAAAAAAGATACTTTAGTCCCACATATGTGCATTCTTTAAGGACGTTGGGGTGAAGTTTTAGGGACTATGTTACCATTGGGATTATTTTTTCTGGCCTTCTGAATATCTTTCTGAATGGTACAAAAACCTTTTTTTAAATATCATTTAGTGGGAAGCGTTGTAAATTTATATTAGTTAAAGTATAGTCTAATTTACATAAATTGWACTTAATTATAAAGACTAGATTTCATTCAATGTGCAGACACTGTCTGCAGTTATATAATGTTTTCTGGTCTTATTCTACATGTTATTCCAAGTTATTCAGAATATTTATGCATTAAGGGTTATATAAATTTAGGAGTATATTGAGTACTTCTCAGGGAACACTCAGAGATCATCACATAATGTTTTTCTCTGATTCTTTTGGCCATCCTATGAAACTTCTATTCATTAACATTTGACCATGGGACTCCCACCACCAATCCATTAATGCTTGCTATACTAAAACCAATCATAACTGATCTGCAAGGCTTTCTTAATTGTCACAGAAGAATTGTCAATCTTTACCCATCTCATAAGAGATCCCTATATATATTCCCGTGTCTTTAAGTAGGATAACATTCTGCACATTTATTTTTTTTACTCRCAATAGAGCAGACTTTTAAACAGTGTATAGCAGTTCTATATCGATCTATTAAAATCCAGTGGTTTAGCTCATTATTTGGAGAACCTATGATTTAAAGAAACATTAGACATTCTTTCCTCCCCTGCCCTTAACACATATCAAAATCTTTTTGATTCATTCAGGTTACAAAATCAGGGAGATGTAAATTCAAGCCTGATAGGGGGTATAAATCACCTTCCTATGAATGTAAAAATTTTATAGCAGCATTTCCAAACTAAAAAGCTTGACATTTATACAATAATGTATGCATAATTTCCCACTTGTATGTCACATGCTTGAGATGTTTTAATTTCAAAACACAAGGTTAGAGAGATATCTGCCAATGTCACTAAAAATGTAGAGAAAAAAGGCTAAGAACAGCCATAGAAAGCAATCTGGAATTTTTCTAGTGTGYGTAACATTCAGTAACTAATGTTCATTTTCACACAGAATCAGGGAAAGAGTTAACAATTCCATCTGAAAGATAAGAGATATATTCTAGGTAGAGAAACTTTTTCACTGATTTAATGACTACCATTGCTCATTGGCCAACAAAACAGTTRGAGCCATTCTCACAGGACCGCAATGTATTGCGTATCTGATAGATGGTACAACCAGAACAACCTCAGACACAGCAGGAAAGACATTGAGCAAATTGTCAGCACGATTTACATACAACTTGTCAACAGCATCTGGGTTGCTGAGCAGAAGAATGATGGACAACAGATGTTTCTAGAAATGTTCCCATCTGCCCTATCTGAGTACACATCCCCTGTGACACAACGGGTTACAATGGCTACAAGAGATCATCCTGCTCTGATTTTTGAACTTTGATCCTCCTTCCTATAAAATTAAAACCCTCACAAAGTATAACTTAACAAACATACAATTACTTACTAAATTATTATTGAGTAATATTCAGTCTCACGACTACTGCAGAAAACTGGCATGCRTATCCAGAGATGGTTAAATCAAAGTGGTCACTAGTGACTATGGTACTTTCAGGCATCTAAACCATATTTCAAATGTAAATGTGCTTTTGACCTTTTAACCAAATCCTGCTTAAACTAATAAATGCATAGCAAACAGACAGTGTCCCTAACAAGTCTCTAATTCTAAAATATTTTTTAAAAATTAATAGAAAAAAAAATTTTCATTTTTCTTTCTTCAGAAGAATAACATTGTGCTTTTCCCAAAATTACTCCTTATAATATACATGTATAACTATTAGTCAAAAAATTCCAACTCTTTTATATATATATATACACATACACATAAATATATATGCATAGATATGTATATGTATGAACCTTGTACACAGAAAGAAAAAKAATCCAGCTTAAAATAACTGTAATGTTATCATAGCTCATATTTGGAGTCATAGAGACAATGGTGAAAAATACATGATAGTGACAAAAACCACAGTCATCAACATCTTTTTGAATACTACCTGCTATGGCCTTATTGCAGTCCTCATAATTGCTTAAAGTTCCTCTAGGCTGATTAATATTGCTTATTACCACGTCACAGATATATAGCACTCTGATATATATATTTATGTACTTATCAAATTAAAATGTCATGTGATAAAAATACTAAGTATTCAAGAAAGAAAGAATTGAAATTAAGCATTTTGAAGAGATTATCTGGAGATAATAGTTCTGTGGAGCTAGTTAAATTACCTGTTTTCTTTAGCAACAGAGATGGTATTGAAAATTCCCTTCACCAGCTATCTGTTCCTATTAAATCAGACACTTTATGAAGCCCAGTCCGCAAAGTGCTGCCAACTTAAACATGTAGGGGAAGGCGGGAGAATGGTATGTTATTGAAAGCTATTGTGTGTAAAACCMGAATATTTTCAGTGGGAGGATTTTAATGGACATAAAATTTGAAAAAGTAAATAAGTRTCACAAAAGCTAGTTATGGCTAATTATTGCTGACTTAAAAAAMCAGAATTTTTATTAGGTAAAATGGTCTAAAGATTCTACAGAATACATTAAAATTAGAAARTGTGTCTGTAATATACTGACCTGTCCACTTAAGGTTTTTTTTTCTTAATATGACTATTTTTACCTGCAGTGGAAATACAAATTTAAGAACCCTCCTCCTTCTACAGAACATGAAAGCCATATTCAGCAATTAATTTTTCTTAGAGAAATAAATTTGCACTCACAAGTTTATGAAGACAACAGAAAACTAAAGGAAACACTTCTGTGTAATAATACTGACATCTATTAGACTGCTTTTAGAAGATGATTGTAAAATACACACAGTTTCAGATGAGGAAATATTAATGTAAAATAAAGCTATCAATTTATTAAGGGGATKACTCTTTTTGCTTCCCCTCATACAGCTAAGTAGTTATGGTCTTTAAGAAAAGAAGTCAAAATATTGCTTCTCATGTATTTGAAATAGAGAAAAAGGGATAAATAATAATTGGAAATCAAGAACATAAGACAAATGCTTTAATCTCAGAATATAAATAGGTTTCTGGGCAATTTGTATGTTAGCTGGTAGGCAAATAATAATATACCTAGCAAGGTCAAACAAGAACATAACATGCATTGGAAAATGCATTATAAAGGTATATAATAAATGACACTGTTATTTACAAAATCTAATCCTGCATTGCAAAACACATAGCAAGAGTATGATTAATACATTCAAGACAAATTTACATAAAATTACTGGATACTTTACTTGGAAGGAGTAAACAATTTGCATTTTTCCCAGCTGCCTTTAAACACAGCCTTGCTGTTTTTGTCTTCATGGACACTGACTTCAGATGAGTATATAGGTACAGCATTTCTGCAAAAAAACGTCCTCTGTACTGGGTCCAGCTTTGATGGAGTTAAGTTTCCTCCCAGCAGCCCATGTGGTGCTGTGCTTTGTGGCTAAAACCATTGATAACACACCAGTGTTTGGGCTGAACAGTCTTTACACAGCATCAATGCTTTCTGTCTTCCCACTTCCCSCCCACAAAAGCAAGCAGACTTGGGCACAAGAGGGCAGGAAGGGACACAGCCAGGACAGTTGATCCAAATTGTCTAAGGGGATATTCCAAACATAAGATGTCGGGCTCAGCAGCAAAAGATCAAGGAAAGGAAGGCAGGACTTTCACAGCTCTGCTTTCCCAAGAAACATTTACAGGTGCAGAGTTGCTGCCTTCCAGAAGTGGCTGGACATCTGCCTGCTGATGGGAAGTAGTGAAWAAATTCCTTATTTTGTTTTGCTTGCAAACACAGCTTTTTCTTTGTTTATTAAACTGCCATTATCTCGATCTATGAGACCTATCACTTTCCTCTGATTTTCATCTCAATCCAAGGGAGAGGGGAGTGATCAGGAYGTGGGGTGGGTGTTTGGGCACTGGCAGAGTTCAACTCACTACTCAGGTAAGAATCAGGAAAAATTAGGACTTATATTTTTATCCCTCTAGGTTTTTTTTTAATTTACTGTATCTTCAACTGAAAATTTTGTGGGGTTTTTCTATTAATCTACAATCATAAATGGTTTCTCTTTTTATTATATCTAAAAATTTCTCCCTGAGATTAAACTAAATTAAACAATTTATGTACATGAAAGCAATATACTAAATATGTTCATTCAGATTAAAAAAAAAGGGCTTGTGGAACAGTATAGAAAAAGTTGTGGATGTTTCATATTTCCAGGGTTCCACAAAACATTTGCATTTAATATTGACCTAATATAGCAGCTAAGAAAAAATGAAAATCACTTATTTTTATAGCAAAACTGGGATGGCAAGCAGTAATGTCAGCTATAAATTGGATCCTACAGTTGCAGATGATGAAAAAATGGAGATAAGTGTGTAAAAAATTAGCACTTCCTTCCGAAGATTATTTCACCTCCTCCTGTCAGCTGCATTTCCTGCTAAAACATCTCTTGCTCACTTATTATACACTCAATTTAACTACTCACTATATGACAAATCAATGCAAATTGCACTTTTTCTGGCTATACCACTATTTATGGTCCATCAGAATATTATCCCAGGATTGAGATGACTGTTGCACTCATTCAGTTGATGACATGTTTGGTGCATACTGGCCTACAGACCCTAGACTTTCAGGAAGTCTGTCAAGGAGATAAAGAGGGAGCACTGACAACAAAAGGACTTGGAAGATGGGATAGGACTTGTGTGTGGGAAAACATATGTGTAAGAATTAGAACAAATAAGGCAACAGCTGAAGACAGCCTGAAACAGAGATAATTATAAGAGATTTCCAACATACATGGCACCACTCTCCCTGATCCAAACCAAACAACTCCCAAGTATTACATAGAAACCTAAAGAATAAAGGTACAAGACTAGCAGGGTAAATATGGTTGAAAATCTTGCAGTAGCCATTTGAAGCGTTGCTAGTGAGGAATACCACACGTTTATTCCCTTTCGCCTGATGGCAAAAATGCAAGACCTTTTCAGGACTAAGGGCTTCCTGCTCAACAGTATGCGCACTGGTGGTGCAGCTATTTTAGGGATTCTTCCCCAGCTCAGTTCTGGATGCAGGTGGTATTCTCCAGTCTTAACTGCTGAGCATGACAGACAATCAAACAGATCCACTTCCAATCCTTCTTGTCTTTCCTCCTCCTCTGCTTGATCGGTAACCCTGTTTGAATCAATACCAGAATTACTCAATGTATTGACTGTCTCCCATTGACAAAACAGTTTTTCCTCAAATGGAAACAGCTTGTTTGTTAGAATGAAGCATTTACAGCAGTAGCTCTCTTCTGCTAGCTCTTAACTATCCCCTTTCTGAGCTGCCTCTAAAGATTTGGCTGAAAAAAAAGCAGCAAAGAAGCAAAAGGCTCCGTGTATTAACTGCAAATTCTAGCTTGGGGCAGATCTACACAAGATATCGATAACAATGGCTCAGAGTCCAGATGGATGTCAGTGATGACAGGTGTCCCTCAGGAGTGCGTGTTGGGACCAGTGCTATTTAATATCTGCATCAATGACACAGACAAAGGGACCAAGTGCACCCTCAGCAAAGTTGCAGATGACCCCCAAGCTGAGTGGTGCATCTGACACACCTCAAGCATGGGATGCCATCCAGAGGGATCTGGACAACCTGAGAAGTGTGCCCATGCGAATCTCATGAGGTTCAATGAGGCCAAGTGCACAGTGCTGCACGTGGGTCAGGGCAACCTCCAGTATCAGCACAGGCTGGGGGATGAATGAATCAAGAGCAGCTCTGCAGTGGACTTGGGGGTGCTGGTGAATGGGAGGCTGGACATGAGCTGGCAACGTGCACCTGCAGCCCAGAAAGCCAAACGTGTCCTGGGCTACACCCAAAGCAGCATGGCCAGCAGGGCAAGGAAGGGGATTCTGACCCTCTACCCTGCTCTGGTGAGACCCCACCTGGAGTGCTGTGTCCAGTCTGGGGTCCCCAGCAAGGAGCCTAAAAGCAATCTGAAGAGGAACTGCTTGTAAGGGCACATAGGGATAGAACAAGGGGAAATGGCTTCAAACTGAGAGTAGGTTGATGTTGCAGTGGCTGAGCCCTGTAAGGCCAGCCACRGGAGTGACCGAGGAGCCAGTGTGGCCAGAAGGCCCTGATGCAGTAGGAGACTGCTGGTGGGAAGGCTCCGAGGTCTAAAGTCTCCCCCTGGGTTATGGTGAGAAGGAAGGTCTCCCCCCTCAGGCCTAGCTACAGTATGTTGATTTATCCTACTTGGTTGGCCTGTAGGCCTGTCACTCTTTGTTCCCTTATAAGGTTCTGTTCTAGCAAGTTCTCCCTTACTCGATGCCCCATTGGCCCTGTTCTCCTGCTCCTCCCCTCGCCTACCCTCATTGGTTGTTGTTATGTAGCCCCACCTTCTCTCCGCCCCCTGGCCCTCACCTGATTGGTTCCCGATGTTTTCTCCGCCCCTTGTACCCTGCGTATTTAACCCTGGACCCTCCATTGTCTGTGCTCTTCTTCCCTGGACCCTCTACGTGCAATAAACCTTCTACCTCAGAAGAGCCCGTCCCGACTCTTTGCCTCCGGCTGCATCAGTGAGCTGTCCTGTGTGTGTGCGTGAGTGACTGCAGGCACCCATCTGCCTGGCTGTGTTAGGGTGTCTGTGAGTGTGTTGATAGCGGCACCGCCCGAACGGCTCCTCAGAGGGACGGACTCCTCTGAGGGACGCTTTTGGGAAGAACGCGACATTCTTTACCATCTAGCACCGCTGCGTTGGGTTTACGTTGGATATTTGAAAGAAACTCTGCATGGTGAGGGTGTTGAGACACTGGCACAGGTTGCCCAGAGAAGTTCTGGATGCCCCATTCCTGGAAGTGTTCAATTCCAGGTTGGATGGGGCTTTGAGCAACCTGGGTCCCTGCCCACAGCAGGGGAGTTGAAACTAGATGATCTTGAAGGTTCCTTCCAAATCAAAGCATTCTATGACTAATGAACAGAATTCATAAACAGAATTCTGCAGTTTTTCACAATATATTCCACTGATATCAATAAAGATACAAAATAAATCAGGAAAGACACAGAAGACTGCAAAGATCTGCCAAATCCATGAAACTGCTGATACAGCTTAAGCAGGCATTTTGCTGCATTCTCATATCTCTCAAAAATATATTGTTGATTTTCAGCTTTTTAAATAAGAGCTAAAATAAATCACTTGTGACTTTTGAAAATGTGAAGTAGAAACATTTCTGACAATTTACAGATGAAGTAAACCATCATGCACAAAATATTTCAATGTATTGTTAAATTGCTCATTTATGTCCATTTGCTAGACAACAAAAACATTTAAAATTATAAAGCAGCATGTAACATTATTAGGTCAAAAAGCATGATTTTCTAGATGGAATTTTACATGCAGTTTTAAAATCCGTTGTGCCTTAATTATCAGTGACCTATCCAATAGACCGAAAAATTACATGAAGTGGGCATGGAAAGCTGCACATCTGCATGTATAGATCATTATGTCTTTTGATCACTACACTGAAGAGTGCAATAAAATTTATTTACTTTTATTTGCAATCAGGTTATCTCAAGTTTGACTGGCGAACTTGAAACTAAAAAGAAGTAAATGGTTCATTTACATTTCCATCCAAAGCAGGGGTAGGATGGCAGGAGTAAATAATCTTTCAAGAAAGATAATATTAGGAGTGACAGTGCATAGAAATTAGATAAATAAGGTAGAGAGACTAAAAAGAAAAAAGGTACATACTATAGCCTAATTCTGCAAGAGTTTTAATCCTTTTTCCGAATCTGTCAAATGTTGGTCTTTCAGCATAACCAAAAAAATAATGTTTATTTACCACTATCTTAAAGTAAACAATAAATTTATAATTTTAAATATTTTTCTCCAAATTACAGCTACATCCTTCTTTGAAGTATTTTAGGATTTCTCCATTTGCTCTTTTTTTTTTTTTAATACAGTCTTGACTTTTTAAATAAGTTTGCATTTAGCACTTAAGATTGAAATAGACGGTGGTAGTATTTAGACTACATGCTGAAATGTACTTACACTTACTATTAAATAAGAGTATTAAATATTAATATTCCTCAACACTAGAAACTTCCAGTTTTATCAGATCATTACGAAACCATTCTCTAAAATCTGTAGGTACACTGCCCTTAGGAAAAAACTTCTGCCATAAGTTCATGTCTATACACTTCTTATTCCTAGAGTGCTTATCATATTTCAAGTTCACACACTGAAATATTCTTTTTTCTAGCCCCTAGTATTATTCTGAACTGATGTGAGCAGGATGCAATGCTGCTGCATGAATTTTAGTGTCAGCTGAATTTCAGCTTTTAGGGTTTTGCCATTCCATTATATTCTCCTATAACTCCTTTTATTCCTGAAAAATATTGTGAATTATTCATATTCCTGTTGCAGGATACTTCAACTAACTCTCCTTTTTTTTTTTTTTTTCTGATGTCAGAGTTGAGGTTTCCATACAGAATTTCAACAATTATTTTCATTAGTTTTCACAGAAATAACATTATCAAAAATCACTCTTGTACTCTTCTTGGGTATTTTTTCTTCATAGCTTATAAAAGATGTGCTCTAAGTAACATGGCAAAACCAAACAAATCTTCCTCTGCATATCTGTTCTTAAAACTCTCTTTTTATTCTGCTGGTTATTTCTATTAAGAAGCAGAAAAAAGCACCCCAAACGCTAGAAAACAGTGAGGTATCAATTATTCATTTACAGTCGTACCAAACAGTATTTTACCTTATGCTTCCTGATCATTTTTCTTATTTGCTTGCTTAGATTGCCATATCACTGGCCAGGCTGCTTTTGATTTTGCTTTCAATAGTCTACTACTGAAATAAAACAGCTCTGACTAAATAAAATTGAGCTGAGTAGCTCTTTTTCCTACTGTACCACTGTGAAGTTAAAATCCAGACTCCATGCAAGATCTTGACACGGTAATGTCATTTACTCTTTCAACCATCCTTGTTAAACATAATATTTAGCAAAATTTTGTATAAAATTTTGCTTGTGTAGCCCCATCAGCTAACAACATAGTATATGGTAATGTGCAAGTTCAGTTCTAAGAGCAAAATCATTCAGGCTTCAGCCTGAAGTCTTCTTTTGTGATTTACTGTATGAAAGGCTCTACAATGTTGATTATATGCTCTCTTTATATGGTATATTTCACCTTCAAAGAAAGACGAAACACTTTAACACTTTATGCCTTAATGCTACTCAGAAGTTTCTTTTCTTGTACTGCATTCAAGGTTACAGAAAGGAAGAAATTATTGGTTTTGGTGGTTAATCTCTTGGAAATGATGAACACAACAGGACTGGCCATAAGAGTCATCAGCTATATCCTGCCAGAAACACTGATTTAAAATCTTTTTTTGTGAAACGACTGCATGCCATTAAATGCATAATTGTTTTCAATAGTTGCTGTTTCTTTGTCAAGTAGTATGCTGAAGAAATGAGTTTCAAAGATGAATGGTACACAGATCATATATATTTTTTCATTCTTTAACATTGTCTTTAAGTAGTTATTACAAGGTTTTGTTGGAAGTGTGTCCAGTAGTAAATCTTGGAATTTTCCTAGGTCCTAAATGCAAACCTTGAATGCAATATTGTACTGATATTGGCCAGGATATAGGTAATTTTTGACTATGTTTTGGATTTTTGACCAAATTAGTGTTTATGCTTTAGCTTATTGCTGAACAGCACTTTGTTCAACAGAGTCAAGGCTTTTTGTGTTTCACACACTGCCCCACCAGCAAGTAGACTGGGGGTGTACAGGATGCTGTACAAGATGTCAGCCAGGACAGCTGGCCCCAACTGACCAAAGGGATATCCCTCTCCACACAGCATAAACCTCAGCAATAAAAGCTGAGGGAAGAAGGAGGAAGGGCACACATTTGGAGTCACGACATTTGTCTTCCCAGGTAACCATTACCTGTGATGGAGCCCTGCTCTCCTGGAGATGGCTGAACACCTGCCTGCCCATGGGAAGTGGTGAATGAATTCCTTGTTTTGCTTTGCCTGTGTGTGTGGCTTTTGCTTTCACTGTTCATCTTTATCTCATCCCATGAGTTTTCTCACTTTTTGACCTTCTGATTCTCTTCCGCATCCCACTGCAGGGGGAGTGAGCAAGCAGCTGTGTGGGTCTTAACTATCTACCAGTGTCAAACCACAACAAAGATGAAACTGTGCAACATTTCTTTTCACAGAATCACAGAATTTTCTGAGTTGGAAGGGACCCACTAGAATCATTGAGTCCAGCTCTTAACTGAATGTCCCATACAGGGATTGAACCCATGACCTTGGTATTATTAGCACCATGCTCTTTCCTCTTTTCTAAAATATTAGAAATATTTTATTAATGTGTAAACCACATTTTCACTGCTGCACGTTAAACACATTCCCTTTCTCCATACTGTACAGTAAACCAAGCTATGATCTTTGTTTCATTTATCTTTTAAACGAATTTCTTCAGCATGCTACTTCATATGTGAACAGAAACCGAAAAAGCAAACCTTTCCATCAGATACCTTCATGCATTTAAAACGTTGTTATTGTCTTCCTGATCAAGTCTTCTGTTCATTAGGCTAAAGAGTTCAAATTAGTTTATGCCTACATCAGTTTTCAGAGTTTCTAACTTTCTCCTTTTTTTCTGTATTTCCCAATGAATTTGTATCTTTTCTTGAAAATGCGAAGTTATAAATGTATATCATATTCTCCCAGAAGAAGATGAAGTTATTGACTCCCTGGAATAAGATTTGAAATTGAATTCTAACAAGACATTCTAAAGTAATCTCTGTCGACTAAAATTACCTTATGGGTCAGCATCCTTTTCATCCAGGAAGAGGTAACTTCATTAATAATTTAATAATGATTAACATAACGATGAATCTAATTCTGATTTATAAAAAAAAAGAAAAATTCAACATTATTTTTTGTTTTGAAGTTTGTCTGATAAAATTTTTTAATATTTTTTCATTTGCATTCTTGTCTTTGCGTACTTAATGCATTTATATCATGTAGGTGTGTTAATTGAATTATAACTTAATGCCAAGAAATTAGCTATGATTGTAACTGTCAAGACAAAACTGTTGTGTATTACATGGTGGAGCATGCTTATAACCACCATATTGAAAACTAATAGTTTACTGAACCTGGATATTCATGAGTTAATTGCCACCACAGTATTTATTCAGAACATACAATGTTAATGGTACCTTTTGTACTGCTCCATGTCTTATTATGAGCCTAATGGTATCACAAARGCTTATAAGGTCATTCATGTTTCAGCTTAATGAATAACTTATGGTGCTCCTGAGTAAACAGTTGCAAATATTTGGAGAAATTTTCAGATATTTATTATGAAGCATATTTTATATGCATACTTCTGTAAGCATGAATATCAAACGGATTTTGTGATACTCAAGCCCTTTCTATTAAAAACATTATGATTATTTTTAACCAGTACTTTTCATACTTTCAAGGCATGTAATTTGTTTTTATTAGAAATTTTATTTTGTTTAATATTGACAAATTGTAGGTTATTATTTAATCTACAAATAAAATTTCTCTCTCACACATCATATCTGAGTTTGTACCAAACCATGTAGGAAGGTAAATTTTTGCAGCCGTAAAGAAGTACTATAGTCATTTCAATTTTGCTTAGTTCTGTTGTATTCATTTCCCCAGTTGATGCAACCCAATTTCCATCTTTTCTAAGTGTTGCTTTTACTGAAAATGTCACTGGAGAAATAGTAAGAATATGTTTGCAGTTATTTTTCCAGAGCACTATACATTTTTTAATTTAAAGACAAAAATTTTGGGGCTTTCTTTTGTGCAAGGTCCCTTTAGTTAGCTACTGTCTGTAAAAGTAATTCTTGAATGTGACCTTATTAAGACCCATGTTTACATGACTTACTAGTGTTACACGCTTTATTTTTAACAACCATATCAAAGCTTATAGATCATTGAACAAGATCAAAAGAAAGAAAAGATTTGTCAACACGAAATACATGAAAACAAAAGCTTTAAACCTACAAAAAACAGAGGTTTTGCTTACTAAGTGCCAACATTATTAGAGGACAACTTTTTGTGATAAGTATTTGTACTTCCCTCCTTCTCACTGGAAAGTACTTGGCTTTGTCAAAACAAAAGTTAATGATAAGGTGTATCTTTGTCCTCCTTGCAAATTTTTCCTTCTGCAGCTCATCTGGCTGCCTTCTGTGATTTTCTTTTTTTTTTGTAAAAAATGTGCTTCATATGAAAGTTACAGCAAATGAAGAATATCAGGATTGCATCAAGTTGGCTTGACATAAGAAATGCAGAATTCATACAATTTCTTT
This sequence comes from Amblyornis subalaris, assembly GCA_018881555.1. NCBI lineage: Eukaryota > Metazoa > Chordata > Aves > Passeriformes > Ptilonorhynchidae > Amblyornis > Amblyornis subalaris. Next base: position 1,544,791 of record JACAXG010000092.1, read on the forward strand.
AGCAATCATGAGACTGAAGCAGGTATCATTAAGTTCTGCTGAGAGCTAAAAACCTGCCAGCTCAGAGAGAACACAGGTGTGTGAGTGATGCATTTTGCTCACATCTCACTTGAAGGAGTACAGATAGTGTAGATTATCAGTTTGCAGGCAACATTGTAATGACCACATTCTTCCTGAGAAGAGAGGATTCAGAGAAAAATGAGTCATCACTGTTCAAGTAAATGGATTAACCCTAATAACAGATACTGAAAGCATTATTTTCTTTTAAATATGCCAGAGGTAAAGTTTTTGAGTATCAAGAGTCATTAAATCAAATTAAAATTACACATCTCATATGAACTGACTTCTAAATCATTACACTAGTTTAAAAAAAATGCAAAAACCTTAGTTAGTTTAGAAAATATCATTTAGGCCTTTGGCTAAGTAGCAATTCAACAAGTTATTAATAAGCCTCAAAAGGCTGTCTTCGGCATCTTTATCTGTCATTGGAAGATGAGGACAGAATCTTTACTTTTTCCTTTCCTCCTGCCTGCAACAAGGGAACATGCTTAAATGTTGTATCAAGGAATCGTGTTTCTTTATTTCAAATTTCCAACTGCAAAGATATTTGTGAGTTCTTCATTGCAGTCTAGAGCTTGTCTATTTGCACCTTACAGAACAGTAGGATATATTATAGTTATCCTTATCTACTGATTTTTTTTTCTCAAAATGATAATGCAGATAATAAAATATTAAAGAAAAATGTCTATATTCAAGTCACAGCTGGAGGAGGAACATTCAAGGTCTGACGCTTTTTTAAAACTACACCAGTAATGACATTTTAGAAGAGCCCTTTCAAGAGTATTTGTGGGATATATGAGCTTTTAGATTTAAGCTGCCATGGCCCAGATTGCTGAAAATCTTTAAAGAGAAGTTTACTACCTTCAAATTTAAAGGAGAAATAAACACCACATAAAAACAGCAAACCTGGGATTTGAAAATCTCGGAGAATGTTTAGTGAATGAATGTTGTTGTGGCAGGGGATTGCACATATTTAATTACTACTAAGAAAACATCTTTACAATCTGAGATCTTTACAATCCGACATGGCAAAACATACAGTTTAAAACTTTTTATTCATTGAATGCTGTCTCTTATCCTAAATCAGAACTTCAGGTTTACCTTCCTTGCAGTAATATAATATCGAAGTGGTTGTTTTAAGGTCTAGACTCAAACATTTTTTAAAATCAGAATTAGTTTATTTAGCTTTCATATAAAGCTTTTATTTTCACTTAGTTCAGAAGAGATAAAAAATTAATGCTTAACCTAGAATCGTTTGCTGCTTAAGAGATTACTAGCTGAAGTGTATGCTAGAAAAGYTTTTATCTTTGGACAGAAAAAAGAATGATATTGTACCTGGTGTATTATTATATGCGGAACTGACATGGGATTTTTTTTTTTCTTATCCATGAACTAAAGCCATAGTAGCAATGTAATAGTCACTTAACAGTACATATCATCCAGTCTGGATACAGCATCTGCATGAACTAGTTAGATTGTGTAATTTCCATCAGTATACTCTTCACTTATCAAAATATATTTGAATATCTTAGYCCATTAGAATGAAATTTTGTTTTCATTTGATCATTCAAGAACAATTCCAATGTAACTGACATTTTATTAACCAAGAGCAGGAAAGTGTATTCCATTATGATTATTACTGGTAAGAAGATAAAAAAGATCACTGACAATTCTCAGACACTTTATCACTTAGGCAACATTTGTGAATTTTAAGTAAAGACACCAAATAAAATGGCAACAAAAATTACTAGCAAAGAATCTAAAACGTTGATCTAAATTCAAACAAATTCAGATTCTGACCAAGTTGTTACATTACTTCAGAGAGTATTCACCATGAAAAGCATGAGAACTGGATAACTGGTTTCCAATAGGCAGCTATTGCATCTATATAATCTCTTTCTGTATTTGTTTGAAATGTTCTTTTATCTTGTTACATTCTGACATCATTGACATCTAACAGCAAAAGAGCTAAATGCTGCCTTGGCTTTTAATTTTTAACTGGTGGATAGGTGATGGACAGGGGATTAGATGAATTGTAACAAGCTAGGCTATAACTCAGAATTATTTTAACCATCACAAAAAAAAAGCTGGGATTTTTTATTGAACTTCTTTACAACCTTACAGTATGTTGTTTGTTCAAGGAAGGGTGGTACCCCTTTGCTTCTTTAATAATTCTGGGAGGATCACAATACTGATGAAAGCACTCACTAGAGCATATATGTGATCCTTAATAAAATACAGCAGGATAGAACAATTTTGCAATAAAATACAGCAGGAKAGAACAATTTTGCTTATTACATTGTGTAAGAGATTTCTTTATAACTCTAAAAGCTCACACATTTCATTTTCCAGGTCTGCGAGTACAAATACACTTTCCTTCATTTCTCTCCTACTGTGACATCTGACAGACTCATGCTGTGTCCCAACATCACTAATATCTTCTTCCCTCCAGATATTTCTCCTAGGCTACTTCACTTCCATGCATATGTTTCTATTGCTTCTTTCTGCTCTGACACACTTCTGCTCATCCACTTGTATTAAATTTCTGTTTCCGATCTCTAAATTATTTTCACTCTGTTCTTCCTCTCCCTAAAACCTACCCTAATTTTTCTCCTTTTCTTTCCACTAAAAACATCCCACTCTTATTTTTTTCCACAATTATCTCCATTTCATCTCCTCCTTGTAGTTTTCTCCAAAGATTCAGGCCTCTGCTTCTTTACATGTGCACCTCTCATGACTTTTTTTTTAATTAACATATAGAGGAATTTTTTTCTCTTTCTCCAGAGACCTTAAATAATTTTAAGGAAAGACCTAAGCTAGAAAAGCAGTGAGCTGGTTGGTCCTTTGATCCTGTCAAAAGAGAGAAGAAAATGAAACTCTCTACAAAAGACTGTAAAAAACCCCCAACAAAGCAAAGGAAAATCCCCAAATATTTAAGGTACTTTTGTACAGAAGAATTGTCATAGTTTAGCCCCAGCTGGCAATTAAGCACCACACAGCTGCTCACTCACTCCCCATCTGGTGGTAATCGGAAGGTAAAAAGTGAAAAAACTCATGGGTTGAGATACAGACAGTTTAATAGGGAAACCAAAAGTTGTGCATGCAAGCAAAGCAAAACAAGGAATTAATTCAATACCTCCCACAGGCAGGCAGGTGTTCAGCCATCCCCAGGAAAGCAGGGGTCCACCACACGTARCACTTATTTTGGAAAACAAACACCATGACTCTGAATGTCCTCCCTTTCCTTTTTATTCTTCCAGCTGTATATGCTGAAATTGATGTCATATGGTCTGGAGCATCCCTTGGGTCAGTTGGGATCAACTGTCCCAGCCATGACCCCTCCCAAATTCTTAGGCACTCTGCCTGCTCACTGGTGGGTGGGGTAAGAGGCAGAAAAGGCCTTAACCCATACACAGAGTTTAGTTCCTGCTCAGCAGTAACTAAAGCATCCCTGTGTTATCAACAGCTTTCAGAACAAATCGAMAACATAGTCCCATGCTAGCCACTATGAAAAAAAATAAATCTACCCCAGTCAAAGCCAGCACAAGAACTTAAAGTCTTCTTGTTCCTTGGTCCAGTTCCCTTCATGGCCACAAATATTTACCACCTGAGAATCTCCAACTTTTTTCCTTGCAATTGGATCCATAGTCTATGTAGGATGGTTCTCACCAATTCAATAGTTTTCCTTATTTATTTTTTACAAAAAAGAGAAACATTTAAAATTACACTAAGAAAATGCAGACTGAGAAATTCTAGGTAGCAAATATTTTTTCAATAATTTCACCATTAAGAATCCAACAGACGAATGAAACCCTGGAAGTTCTTTGTCTCATGCTGTAAAGGGGGACAAACCAAGAAATTACAATTTTATCTCTCAGATGCTCTGAAAATGAGTCAGCTGTTACAAGCAAGTTTTCAGGATCTGCAGGTGTTCACTCAGGGATTTAGGCATTGTTCTGGGTATAGAGAGAAAAACGGGGCGGAGTTTCTAGTACTGTTTAATTCCATACCACCCATGTAATTTCTGTGGGTATGGTTTCAGCAGGAAGATACCTGTGCTGGGAAAAGGAAGATGCCAGAGCACCGGAGAGCTGCAGTGGGGCCCAAGCCCCATTGAACAGCATGGAGTCGACACATCAGCAGCACAACTCATTCTTCAGGTGCACTATCTTCCAAGTTTTGGGTTGTTCTGGCTTCCTGTTGTATTTGGGTAGGCAGGGGGGGAGAAGTTAAGTCACATAAGCTTCTCTTTTCACCACATTACCCCATATACGCTGACCGCTGGCTGGGCGAACATTCAGTGGTGAATACCCTTTTGTGGGTATAACACCCACTCTCTGTACACTCTTTGTTATTATTATTGTTGTAATTATTGCCATTTTCAATAAATTGTTATTCCAGCTTGTAATGTCTCCTAGTCTTCCTCCATTATAGGAAAGTGTAGGGGGAAGTGAGAGGCTTGAGTGGGTTTAATTTTCCAGGAAGGTTTTAAACCACTACAGGCATCTACTGTTCCCTATTTTCCATCACGAATTTGCATCACCTGTTTTCTCTTTTCAGGAGATCAATAGATTTATAAAAACAACTAAATTTAATTACAAAGCCTGGATCACAGGTGAGAAAACTCTTCACCTGACAGCTACAGTGAGGCCAAATGAAACAAGACATTAATATAATATTTTTGTTTGTTTTTCATATATAAGTCTTGGAAAAGATGAGCAACCAAGAAACTACAGGGTGATTATATTCACTGAGACTTTTGTGTGTACACCCAAGTTGTGTATTCTGCATCCAAAAATTGCTTTGAAACACCTTGACCAAAATGAAGGAACAGGTGCCTGAATAGGAACAAGTATCCTTCCTTATCAAGCACCACTCACTGAAAATTTATTTTATTGCATCTTATATTTACTGCCAATGCATTAGTGCGTATCTGTATTCAGGACCCCATTTCACTGTGTGTTGAAGAATAGAAAAATCTAACCAGAGATGGAGCAGTAAGCAGATGAAAAATTCTTTTCAGTCTGTTCTAGATACAGCTATTTCCCTCGTTCCCCCCATAATTGTCATATTTCAATAACATTTTAACAACAGTTGAAAATAAATTCCCTAACAATAGCAATTATTACTACTTTATAGCACCATGCATATGCATAGCACTTACACAGCAGTAAAATCTCAAGAAACTCAAAACCAGCTAATCAARTGTTATAATGTCCTTCACAGATGCAGGTCTGCTGACATTTAGCAGGGTAGTCATGTGAAAAAAGGTGTGTGGGATTTGGTGCCACATTAAGACATATTGTTGCTGGGGTTCAATGTGCAAGGGCATCACCTGAGGTAGAGACACTGCTAACCATAATCATTGTAAGTTTCCCACTTTAATTTACACTTCCAGCTTCGTAAATGCTTTATTTTAATTTCATGAAATTGGCTGTGATTCTGAAAAACGATAAATTTAGCAGAGACATGTATATCGTCTTATATCTCTGCCTAGCAAACATGATGTTCCACTGCACTTCTTGCCTCTGTACTTCGCACGTTAAAAAAGATCTTTATGCTCCTTCTCACCTGAGACAAATAGGAAGTTCTCACAGGCAAGAAAGACCTGAAATCGTCCATTTCTGAGAAAGTTCTCTCCCTTTTTTTTTAGAAAAAGCCAAGTTTCTATTCATAGTGGTTGTAAAGAAACCCTGTAAAGGCATGAAATGAGCTGTTATTGCTGCAGCTGCTGTCAAAACTTGAAAGCCCTGGAATCACTACATAATTTTAGTGTTTATAGGAATTGTGATTTGGCTTACATCTAAGAAATGAAGATATGTAATGAACTTCACAGAACCTAAGGATTCCTTAGTTACCTTGGACTCAACCCCTCTCTGAGTTCATGGGGGAGGCATCCTTCTTCCTCATGATGACGCTGAGGGAGCCAGGCACAGGAAGTCTTCCCACCTGGGGGTACCTCTTCTGTCTCCAGAGAATGGAAAGCTAAAATATCAAGCTGAATTGACTGTGCATCCGAACAGGTTTCTATGGGAACTGAAGAACCACAGTAGACAAAAAACAAAGAAAACAGCATCTGTCAGAGTGAGATGAGTTAATGAGGCAACTGCTGTGACCATGCAGAGATTTAGCCCAGGGACAGAGAGTCCAAGAAGGATCAGGAAGGGAAGAAATTCTTAGGAGACATCCATGTTCAAATAATCATTGCCAAGGAGCCATAAAATATGCTGGRGCATGAAAAGAAATTACTGCAATTACTGAAAGTGTGGAAAGCAGAGGCTGAACAGAAAAGCTATTTACTCAAAGGAGAGATTAATTATAAGTTAGGATGCACAGTCTGTGTACAACTCAGGTTAGAGGAGATGATAATGGTGAGGATAAGAGGGGAAGCAGAATTAAAATATAGTAAATATAACCAATTCAGAAAGATTGTGTAGTGAACTAATGGCAAGATATACCCAGTACAATATGAAGCGTGAATGACTCAAAAGACATGAATTGCAAAGAAGAACAAGGCTATGTCATTAGCTATTGTATATATTATTTTTATTAAGACTGTCTTCTTGGCAGTCATAGACTGGATCACCGAAAAAAAATATCTAAGGACTAATAAAAGCTATCTACCAATATTTCAAAAGAATGAAAAGGCATTGAGTCAACTCTATTTCTTTTTTTTTTCCTATCATGGAAAAGATCAACAAAATCTTTATTTTTGAAATTTCCTTGGTCTGAAAAGACTATTAACTCCTTCTAAATATCAGCATTTTCAAATATGGTCTTACATTTTTCTAAGTAAAAATTGATCTCGTAGAGTAAGTCCCTTTGTTTTTCTCAGCCTCAGATTTTGTTAACAGACAGAAATAAACAGAATAAATTCACTACAATGAAACACATTGGCCCAATGAAATTGGGCTTCATACCAAAAGAAAAAAGTGAATTTGTCTCACCAGTGGCACCATTTGACAGTAAAGGACACCATCAATAAAAGTCACCACAAGATTTTAAAAGAAAGAATTACATCACATCACACTTTCAAGAAGAGTATTCCAAATTTTAAAGGTCATTATGCAATTGAGCTAGTCATGTTAAGAAGCCTTTTCAGAAAAACTGTTTATTTGCCTGCAAGAAAGCTGGAGAGGGAAAGGTTAAGAGAATTGGGTTTGTTCAGCCTGGAAAACGGAAGTCTTCAGGGCGACCTAATTGGGGCCTTCCAGTATATGATGGGAGCCTACAAGGAAGATGGAGAGGAACTTTTTGCAAGGGCAGGTAGTGACAGGACAAGGGAAATGGTTTCAAAGAGAAAGAGGGCAGCTTTAGATTAGATACTTCTGTAATTTTTTTTTTTAAAATCTAATTCTTTACTGTGAAGGTCATGAGAAACTGGAACTGGTTGCCCAGGGAAGCTGTGGAAGACCCATTCCTGCAAATGTTCAAGATCAGGCTGGATGTAGCTTAAAGCAACCTGGACTAATGAAAACTGTCCCTGTCCATGGCAGCGGGGTTGGAACTAGATGATCTTTAAGGTCCCTTCTAACCCAAGCCATTCTGTGACCTTATAATTTTTAAGGTGCCTTCCAGCCCAAACCAATCTGTGATTACATTATTCTATAAAGATTGAGCATTCTAGACTAACCTGTGTGAAGAAGGATGTTATGGTTTCTGCTTGAATATGTTTACTCTTTCATTAGCTTTCCCTCACTGAAATGCATCAATGTTTTTTCCTTTTAACATCAATACATCTTTGCAGACATAAATCATGCAGCATAGGAAAACATAGTTTTTTTAATGTATAAGAATGACACACTACATCACCAAATATTTAAACCAGAAAAGATTTTTCCATTTCTTCTCCTCTCCCAAGTTTTTAAGCTGATTAGCAAAATTAAAACTTGCCCCTATTCCTTTACTACAGAAAGCTCACAGATATCTGGTACTGGTGCTGTTTTCCCCGAATGATGGAGTTATTTATGTTGTCTTCTTTTTTGCTATGTTACTACTTTAACTTCAATGCACTTGCCACTTTTCTTAAACAAGAAGAGAGGGAAGGGGAAGATTCTCTCTGAGGTGGTAGTCAAGAGTTCTGATACAGCTTTTACATGAAGGAAAGTGTTATTGAAAGAGCACTATATCGCGAGTAGCCATTACATGACAAAGTTATTCTGTCAGTTGATGATGATGGGCTTTATCCATTGCTTTAAGGTTAATTACACTGCCTTTGATGAAATTTAAAAAGAAATTCTAAAGGACGTGTTGCTAGCCAGCAACTCAAAATCTATTTCTTCTGCTGAAATGTCAATAACCTTTCAGGACTTGCATTATTTTTACAGAACAAGAGATGCCATCACCTTTGAAGGAACTGCTGCTTGATATGTCAATCAAACTATCCTCTGTTATTGTATATTTAAAGAAAAAACAAAGTAAAAAAATTACAAAGTAGTTGTGTTTTTGCATTCTAATGCAGTCAAACTTGTTATTAAATTGAAGAAAACAACAGAGAAACATTGAAGGTTTCCATAAGGTTTTCACTGTATATTCCAAGGTATCTCTTAAAATAACACTTCTAAATCTGAAAAAAAAGTAACATTTCTAGCATGAGGAAAAAAAAATAAAAAATAATCTTGCAGAGACTGACTTTTAAAAAAGGAAGTAATTTCAACTGTGCTGGTGAAATAGAAATGGGGTATTAATACTAAAACTTGGGTCTAACCGTTTCTTTGCAATAAAATATAGGTCATTTAGCAAAAGAACTTCTACAGTGCAAAAAAATCACCATACATTGAAGAAAAGCACATGGATTGCAAGTTTAGTAATGGGATCTGGACCCCATGGGTTACGAGGTCATGAGTTCAAATTGAGTCCAATTTAGAACTGGCCAAGTACAGCCCTTTTTTAACTTGTGTGCAAAATGATTTAACAATGTCATATGACTTTCTACTGGATAACTACTTATAATTTAAAAAACTCAACACACACAAAAAAATGCCCCAAACCAACCAAAACTGCAAACCCCAAACTTGATATATTGTAGACATCTGACTCAAAGACTTATGCAATACATAAAAAATGCAGTCTTCTTGAGCACTCTATGGTCTAGCTATACTGTAATTTTATTTTTGTTTTGAAAAGATCAGCTTTTGGAAAAAAAATGTTATAGAGATTATCATTTTAGAGACAGTGTTGCATTAATATTCAGTCCCAATTCTTCACCATCTGACCACCAGCTTTTCTACTGACGTTAAATTCAATATATTTGTCACTGCTGGATTTAAGATCGTTGTTGTTGAAATGAGGTAATAAAGACAAAATAGAAATATGCCAGATGACTGCATGAGGGTTAAAAAAACCCCTACAAACTGTGTCCAGGTACTGATCGGAACAAAATTTGATGAATACACGTATTGTAATTTCTACTTTTGAAAAGTAAGATGATTTCTAATATAGAAAGGGAGGAGTGAAATCCAAGTATTACACTGCATTAAAAATTCACTGGAATCTAGCTATGAAGTGATTCAATTTTTGGAGTTGCCTGTCTTATCGATTGGTTATGATAGGGTCCAAGGACAACATCACTTCTGTTTTAGGGTGCCAAAAGTTTTCCTGGAAAAAGTGAGTAGGTCTTATGTTTCATTTTAGAGTCTAGATCTCAAGAACAAGCAATCAGCAGCATTATTCTCAATAATAACTATACTTTAATATTCAAATTGTGTACTGAATAGATTGCTTTTTCAAAGACCTTTTAACATTAAGTCTGCTAGGTAAACAGCAGCTGCACTCACTGCGAAATTACAAAGGTTTGAATGTTTTCTGAAATTCTGGTTAACTTTAGCCTTTATATGTGAAGTCCTTACAAGCTCAGAAGGAAAATGCACCTTAAATTATCAATGCAATTTTCACTCAATCTGTCAGTTGTGGATCTCTTTTTCTTTAATAAGTTGTCTAAAGTATCTTGCAGGCTGTGTTATTCCTCTTTGATGTTACTTCAAGTGAGGAAGATTAAAGTCTGGCTTGAATTTATCACCGATGACATTTCTGTGACTTTGGTCCCTCAATCCTTTATGATGGGAAGATGTCAGAACAAAGTCATCACAAATTATGTAATGTCATTCCACCTAAGCCCCAGTGCCAAATAACCTGATGAAGCATACTGTTGTGGAGTCTATATCCTTCCATACCACACATTTATAGCTATGCCTTTAATTTATAACTCTCCTGAGGTGATGAAATTCAGAAGGACCAAACCATTTTGGTCTGATCATTCTATATCCTGAGTGATATCTTGATCCTTTAATATACTGGATAACCTCAATTTCTGAAGTGTAATTCCCCTCTTTGGTCTTTCAGGATTCATTAAGTAAGTTGTAGAAACAGGGAGGAATCCAGGAGGAATTAAGGAATAAGTCTCCTATGTTTGCAAATTTTATGGGGATGCAGTTAAAATTTTAGCTTTCATATCACTTATGATAGTCAACAGAGGGCAGTTTAAAATCTAAATGGGGAAGAAAGCAAACAAGTTTCTACATTGAGTCTTAAAACCATCAATAGGGAGACAGGTGTAGATAGATGGCTGTTATCAGAGAGGTGAAATAATCATTTTCCACACACAGCATTGTACATTTAGTCTAATTCAATAGCCTAACTCTGCTCAGCTCCTAATCAAAAAAGCTCATTTTCTTCTGAGTGATATAGGATGGTTTGTCGACACTTGTGTTCTACAGAATGAGTTCTAGAGAATAGAGTTATAGAGAATGTATACTTTTCTACTGTATTTCAAAACACTAGTGAAAGTATTTCTCTAGTAGTAGCAATGTGGCAGTAGTTTTCTAGATACGCAGTGTGGCAGAATGCCACAAGACACCATTGGAAGAAGGCTCTGGGACACAATGAGACTTGGGATAGATCAGAAAAACAAAACCAAAAACAAAAATAAAGGTGCTCATGTCCATGGGCATAAAGAAGAGAGAGATTATTAGAGACTACTGGAGATTAAAAAAAATGGCACAAGGGAAGTTCCACTGGCATTCTGGTTGCCTAGGAATGACTTATATAAACTGGTTTTATATAAAGACAGATTTATATAAAGTTTTATATAAAGACAGATTTATATAAACTAGTCATACATGATCCTGATTCCTTAAACTATCATACAGGAAGAGTATTGTGTCCTTTTCCAGCAAAAATATGGAAGCAGCACCAGGAGGAGGATGGGAAAAGAGAGTTTGACAGAGAAAATTTTGTGAGTCATTATTCATTTCCTCTTTTTCATGAAACAAACTACCTATCAGAGCTGCCAATATAAAGAAAAACCTTCTGGGGACAGGGAGAACTTCTATTTCAAAATGAGCAATCAAATTATCAGAGTCTCTCCACTGTAAAGCTTTAGTGGATGACTAACTGCAGCCTTCTGCTCATTACTTCTCTCAAAAGATGAATTGAGGTCCTTTGTATTTTCTGGTAACTGAAGTTTCCGTTTTGCCTTTTCTATTTTTAAAAAGTAGTTACAGATGAAGAGAATATGCTGTAGTAATAGAACTGCATCAGGAAATATCCTCCTCAGCTGCTGTTCAGAAACATTTGAAATGCCTTCTAATAGAATGCTGCTTGTCCCATAACATTTGTAAGTGACTGTGCTTCAAATGCAAATTTCTTCATTACACTGAATTGCATTAAATTTTCTAAGTGCTCTCTGCACATATCCCCTAAAAACAATTTGCAGAGAAAATAAGATGATGTGGTACGATGATATGCATCCATTAGATAATACCTGAAAATAGCTTTATAAACATATTTCATTTTAGTTGCTACTTAATGATTTAGTTTTAGTGGGTAGCTTATGGAGTCAGCCATTCCAGTGCAATGAACTAGAATCATCTTCAGAGCTAGAAACTTTATTAGTTTGATTATTATGCCAAATATGATGAGAACATGTAGATTTATAAAATAAGAAAAAAGTTACAGTCCATTGGCTATGCCCTTTTTCAGCCTTTAAAGGCATAAACTAGGACATCTCAGCACTGTTAACAGCAATTCTCTTCCCACAGAGTACCTTACTAATATTTCTGGTAGCAGGTAATAATATGCAGATACTTTCTGACAATATTCAAGTTCTAACTTTGAAACGAGAAGACAAAATTTAGACTGAAATCACTCATGCTTATTAAAGATCCCTTTACAACATACTGAAAAATCAGAGTTATTGGAATGGGTTGTCAAAATCCCAACACCCCTAATTACATCATCRTTGTCTAAAGTCACTATTTGCAAACAGATAAAGTTGTCTTCATGGATCACTTAGAAGTGCTGTGCATTTCTGCTCAATCCATCATGCCAGCAACTAAACTGCACCAAACACACAACTTTACATAAGGCCACTGGTGAGAAATGTATTAAGTAAATTTAATTCTGAACTGCATTTTTTTCTTAGGCAAGCCTCTACAACCCATGTTGCTTTTGAGTTCAAACCTAACTCCCAGTTTAACTAGTGAATCTTTATATATATACAAGAAAAGATGGACAGCCATTACATACTGCTTGGCAGAGATCACGCTAATCCAATCATAAGAAAAATGATATGGGCTTAAAAACACAGCAGCTTGAACAGAAATAATACAATGGCAGACTATTTTCCTATGTTTGCCTAAATCTTGTCTTTAATTCATTTACAAACACCTATACAAGAACTGACCAGTCATACTCCTTTTTCTGTTGCAAAAGGGCTTTTAAGAGTCCTCAGTAATAGCAACAGTACTCGTCTCAAAAGCATAATTTGTTCTATTAAAAATAAACAACAAAAATTAATAACTCAAGCCACCAGCATATTAATATTGCTACGAAAACAATGACAAAACACCCCAATCACATATCTTCTAATTTTGTAGGCTTTTGGGAACTGGAGTATTTTTGCAATGACAACAGTGCTATTTCTACAAGGCTTGGAGTACCTGTCATGTACAATAATGGGCAAACATTTAATTTCTTTCAGAGCTGCAACACAACAGGCCTTTCTCAATTCCATGTTCACTGTCTCCCAGAATGTCCTTTCCTCACCCTCCTCCTGTGTCCTAATTCCTAGTTCTCCTTGTTCAGTGGCCAAGTCCCTGAAAGCACTGTGAAACAGGCAATAGAACTGAAGTTGAGCCAGAAACTGCAAAGAAACAGTACTATTGCACACTAACTCTTTAGCATTTATTTCCATATGGACTTTCTTATTACTAAGCACCTGACTTGTTTCAGTGCAGTGCAGCAACCTCTGTGAACTTGCTAATGCAATTTTTGCTCAGGCAGTCTTCTGGAACTGACTTATTTTCCCATGTGTGCACAATAAAAATGTTTCAGGTCACTTTTCTTAGAAAATAAAACCATGTGATTTTAATAAAAATAATGTTTCGTGTACTGACTGATTCAGTATTTACTGTAGAATAGATGAGTTCTTCCACATATAAATTTTTTATCTAGTTACCATGAGACATAATGCCTTAAAATAATTGAATGAAACCCTGGTTGCTGGGGAGCAATCACTCGGATTTAGAGTGAGTGGCAATTTCTCAAATATCAAGAGAAAAGCTGCAACAGATAGCATATGACAAACAGGTAGAAAGAACTAAGCAATTGTTAAGAGGAGAGATCTCCCAAAAAAGGGTTTATATTTTTGTGACAGACAGATGACAGGTAACGCAATGATAGCAACAGGCAATACCTTTTGTGAGGCACTAAAATATTGTCATAATGAATGCAGGCTAAAGTATTGCTCCTTGACAGCACAAAACTGAAGAATTACAAAGTGGAAGCTGTCAAAACCTACAATTACTCCATGCCCTCAGGTATTCAGAAATACTGTGCTATCTACAGGATAATGGTGAAATTTTAATTATTTAAATGATTTTTTTAGAATAATTTTTTTCAAATATATCTCTTTCCAAAGCAGAGTTTAGTAAATCAACATATCCCAAAGAAAGCTTTATAGTATTTTAAACTAAAAATAGACCGTGTACACAAACCCAGTACACAAACATAGCAGGGCTATCTTGTTGAACAGAGTGTTTCTTGGCATACACCTGAGTATTATAAAAAATCTCTTGATTTACCCTCAGGGTCAGGAAATAATCCTGATAGAAAAGAGATCAAACATGTGGTTGCAGTGACAGGGAGGTTGCACATGTTTCACTCCAGTAAACAAGAGACATAACTCCTCTTTTTCTCCATATTTTTTAGGTTAATGCTTGTTTATATAAGACAAAGTACTTAAACTTATCTTACGCTATAAGACAGCACATAAAAGCAGTCTTTAAAGAGAACTTTCACTGAACAAAATTACAGATATCGTGTTATTTACAGTTCTGCTATTTTCTGCACCATTCAGGCATTAGCATCACACATAGAAGTCTTATCTGAGACAAAAATTTTACTGGAGAAACTAAGAATCCATGAGCATTTAACTTTGTTTTTACCACTTGCTAATTTTCATCACATTTTAGTGGGACCAAACAAGGTACTATTAGCAACAAATCTGTCACTTTCCACACCATTATCCACACCGTGCTTTTTATAATTGTACTTATAGAAACCAGGCTTAGAAAAAAAGCTGAAAAAACAGAGAACACTTTACCAAAAACTAACTTTAAGAAAAGACAGTTTCACATGTGGAGGCAACACAAACTGAGCAYTGAATGAGATAAAGATATTATGTAAATGTTTTGTTCTCTGAAAACCGTTAAGTATTTTCTCTGAACGTTTACTGTTTCTTTTTCTCTGCCCTCTAAAAAGTGGTCTGCAATTCTTCTTGAATACAATAATTTTGCACAAAAGCCTGTCAATACTTCAAAGCACATTCTTTAGACTCCTAGCAGTTATTCTYGGGGAGCCTGCATAAACAACATCAATAGCTTCCTGTACCATCACAAAGATCCAGAGTTTAGAGATTGCAGGAATTGTGGGTTTCGTTATTGGCAGTGAATGGAAAATTATACTTTGGACACACAATTACAAAGGAGTTTGCATGGGATATTACTGCATGAAATGGTGGCAAGTGTAGCAATCAATATCCATTCCAGCAACATTTCAGTCACGATGCATTTCTGCAGCTGAAGAGATTCTAGAAAATATGTTCCCTGGCTGCCCTGTTTAAAGAGCTGATGTGAATATTATGTCTAATTCAAAGAGCATTGCAAACTATATGATTGAATTTTCATTACTGTGTGGGGAATGAATATTGCCAAATACCAATTTTGAAATGCTGGCAATATATAACTTAAATTATCAGTGTCATTCCACGTTCACAAATCATGTGTAAAGGCAATGCTACAGAAGTTTCACAAAAAGATAAATCCTAAGTTTTATTGTCTTTTCAGAAAAAAAAAGTTGTGCTGTATCCTGAGCTTTGCCTCACTTATTGTCATTTCCTCACGCACACGAACATTTATTCAGAAAAACCTAGTTATGCACAAAAAAAGTGGCAAGCGAAGGAATAAATATATAGTACATTTTCATTTTATTAAAAAGAATATTAACATTGCTGAAGAAATTAAATACCTTTTTCCCCATTATATTCAAATATATGTTTAGACTAGACAAGCCCCGAAAAGTTAGAAATTTGTGTGTAAAAGATGTGTAAATTCAGAATCAATAACTGAAGGCTCCAAAGCAGTTGTTTCACCCTGTTTCACCCTGTCATCCTTTGGGATGCTATTGCAAAAGAGTGATCCATTTGAAGATTGTGATGTACGGCTTAACTGCCTTTCAAAAGTTAATAAGCAGCTAAACAATTTTACTAAGTCATAGAAAACTAGGATTTTCTCTGAATTTTCCCCTGACTATAAGTTATATATGCATTTCAGAGTTAGATATTCCTGATCTGTTTMATACAATAAAGTTTTAGCAGAGGCTTTTAAGATCTTTGCCTACAAAATGTTTAATTCCTACCTTATTTTCATGACTAAACATGGACATTGGGGTCTACACACACATGTACACACACACACACACACACCTRGGGTAGTGGAAGAATTTAGTAGGATGAAGGTAGTGACTAAACTGGGTAATTTGTCCTGAAAGACTATCTATTTATTTATATCACTAAAACAAAGCTTGCCAAAATCTGCCATCTAGAGGAAAACAATCCCACTCCTGTCCCATTCAGAACAAATCTTTAAGGCTACAAAAATGCTGCATAACTTCTGTAGCATCTTGGTACTCCATGAAGTGAAATGTATTGTATTTCTCTTTGAGTTACAAGTCCCACATAAGTCTGATTCTATTTTTTTCTGTTTCAGGTCAATAAACCTTGCTATCCTGTGCAACACCTTTACAGTGAGTGACCAAGGAAACAGGCAGTGTAATGCCTCAGGAGAATAAAGTCTGTCAGTCACATGGGTACTGTAGTTAAAGCCAGTACTGAAATACAGAAGACAACAATTATAGGTCTATAAGAGGGAAGGCAGTGTTTCAAGCTGGGTGAGGTATTTCCAATTAACAAAACACATTCAGAAATAAATAGAGAAAAAAAATGTAATGCATTAGAAGTACAAAATTAGTTACTTGTTTCACCGGTCCAAAATAAAGTTGGGAACCTGCAAGTTGCTGTTGTCATGTGCTGTATCATTTGGTCCAAAGACATTATTATATATATATCTGAGATTTGAAGAGAGATAGATAAAACAATACTAGGTAAAGCAAGGCATTCCATAAATAGATGTGCTGCTCTCTGAATACTTCAGTAATTCCTTTAAAGAAAGACATCTCTGGGAGGAGAGCTGCAAGCTCCTAGTAGAAGGGAGAATATTTTTGGGAAGTAGCTCTACATGCAGCAACTTCTCCAGCCTGTCTCTGGCAAGAGAAGAGAGTAGCTGCCCTGGTGGAAGTAGCTCATAAGCTGTCTCTTGTCTCCATGAGAAGCAAGGCCTGAATCCATTTACATGCTGTTTAGCTGATGGTCTCTCAAAGCATCAATTAACTGTCAATTAGCTGAAGAACAAGTGTTCTAAATAATTCAGAATGCAGCTGTTTGCCTAGAAATTAGCAATTTATRCAGAGAAAAAATACTCCAAAAATTTAAATTATGGCAGTATGACACATTGTTACATAATGCCTCTCATTAACTACCAAGAATATGAATACAATGTCTTTGGCATATGTATCACCTTTCAATAGCTATCAAAAATGAAAGTCTTCTGGATACAGAAATAAATCACGGCAAAATACAGAAATAGCAAGACATTTCTTATTTCACTGCTTTTAAGCTCAGAATGCTCTCAAAGAAACTTCTTATTGCTAAACCTAAAATGCACTTACTCATAATTAGCCATGAGATGAAATACTACACCATAAAACATTGGAAAACTAAAGAGAACTGGAAATAGACACCTACTTTGTTTCAGACTCTTCTCAGAATACCCCAATGAGACAAAAACCTTGTGCCTTAAAGTCTGTATTTGAAGTAAGGATACAACTGATACTGTTGGTTTAGTTTACATAGTTTATAGATACATAGTTTATAGAAATCATAGATTGCTTTTAAATAACATGCCACTTATTTTTCAATTTTTTTCTATTTATTAGTGTTATTTACTATATTGGTCATGTAGCTGTGGATCAAAACTTGAAGTCTGAATATCAGTCTGCCGAAGTTTTTCGACACCAAATATTATGAGAATACATATCAACTGCAAATAATAAGACTAAGCTGGGACATTTAGTTTTGGTATGGTTTGGTTCAAAATGAGCTAAATTTAAGGTATTTGAACTGAAGATTAGAGAGCGGTAAACAGAAATGCGTGACGGTGTCGGGGCTGTGGAAGAGACCCCAGCACTCCATAACCTCATTGCTTCCTGCAGAAAGACTCCAGTGTCAACAACTGGTGCAACAATGAGTATCACTATCTCCTTTTCCTTCACTGTCTCTGGTCTTTTGCTAGCCTATTCTGCCTATTCGAATGATCTAACTAAATTCTGTGTTCTTAATGTAAWGTGCACTATTCCTCTTGGGTTTCCACATAATAATGAGGTAGGTACTCCAAAATTACACCTCACATGACTCCCTTCTGCATGTGGATAATTAGCTTCTCCACTTGTCCTCCAAGAAAATGTTAAGGCAAATTCAACAACAATTAGCAGTTGATCTGTATTCCATTCAGTTGCAAGACACAGCAATACTGCTGTGCTGCCTATCACATATTTTGCTTTTCTGATTTTTCATTACTCCAATAATTTTCTAATAATAATGTGTTTTCATTCTTCATTATTTACACTGCAAATCTTTGGTATTCCTTTTGTTTTCCATTAAAAATTTTTTTGCTCTTTTTTACTCTCTTGTTTCAGATTTGAGCTCCCTTCTCTCTGTCCTCTCGCATATTCTCTTGTGACCTGGCCCTGTGTTGTTTCATGTGCATCCAACCTGACCTTGTAACTTCTATTTGCCATCTGAATTTTCCTATCCATATTTCCTTTCTTTCACTGTAGGAACCCTGTCGTTCTTCTCTGTATATGATMATTTACTTTTCTTGGCAAAAATATCAGAACTTAGAATTTCTCTAGATCTTAATGTTAGTAAAATTTTCTCATGTCACTATTTGACACACTAACTGCCTTACAAAAGGTAGTTACTATGGCCACTGATGATTACACCATCAATGTATTTTGTCTTTTCATCTTGTATTTGTCCTCATTATGCAATACTTGTCGCAAGGGCAAAGGATCTGCATTTGCCTGCTTAATTCATATAATGCAAGGCTAACATTTTGTCAGCATTCAGGTATGCATCTCTAGCATGGTTATTGTTACCTTAAAACAGAAAAGTTTTCCTAAATGGTGGCTCACATGAGGGCCAGAAAAAACAGCTCATACAGCCAAAATACCCCGTCGTGAGAGAGATGATGAGCTCAGATCTTTGCACCACGTAATGATGGAATACTGCCTGAACACCTACACTTCCTAGTACGRAACAAAGCATGAACATGAATCTTCCGCTTCCAGCAGCAGGACAAAACCCCCCATTACTCAGTTTCCATGAGGAAGAAACATSTTCAGAAGGATGTGACTGACAGATCCTGGTTCCTGATCCTTCATCTCTCTCTCTCTCTGGAGTGTTTCCAWCATTGCTCTTATGTTCTCAAATCCTCCTCTTCTCCAGTTGATGAGATGGGTGTCCCCAAACCTCTACTTTTTTTTTCCAGCCACCTGTCATCTTACAACTGTCTTCAACACCTCTCAACCATTCCAGTCCTCTTTCTCTTTCATCTAAGTCCTTTCTCGACAGACACTTTCACATAAAGTGTTTTAAAAAATTATTTAATATCTTCTCTGAAGTTCCTGCTCAGAATTTTTCCTCCTCATTCCACATTCAAACAGAGAGCCTTTGATGCAGACTACGGAAAGAAATTCACACAGTCAAGATTACATGCCAACGTAAAATGTCTGAGTGCTGTCAGCTTGCCTCACATTGGTAATTGCACCACCCTACTCCTGGGACAACAGCCTTCTACACAACAGACATAGCTTATGAACACAAAGAAATGTAACATTTTTTCCCCCAGAATATATCTGAGCAATATTGCAATCTATATTTGGAAATTAATAACACATCCCTAGCCAGAAATGTTGTTTTAAAACTCAATGTTAATAGTACTTGCTTTGGTGACGAGTCAAGTTTTGAGTACTATACATCACAAATGATTTATGAGCAGCAAAAAAATATTTGTGCATCACTGCTGCTTCATTTTATTAGAGGATCAGACATGATAGCAATCTGTCTTCCTTGATTTTTTTGCTCCTTCTTGATAATAAATAGAAGTTGCAGTTTTTGCAGAGAGTATACACCAGTAAAGACAGCCTATCCTACCAACCCTGAACATCCAAGAAGGGATGTTCTGGCACCAGCTAGCTTTCCCTAACATATCTGCAATAAGCTAGAAATGGGCTGAGCAACTGGCTGAACACCCGCTCTGAGGCCAGGCTTGAACATGCACACTTCTTTGGAGAGGTCCCAGCTGACTGGAAGCTGGCAAACATTGTCTCAATTTTCAAGCAGGGCAAGGAGGAGCTTGGAAACTACAGGCTTCTCTGTCTCACTTCAGTGCCTGGTAAAGTTATGGAGAAGATTATTCTGGGTGGTATTGCATAACACCTGAAAGATGACACAGTCATTGGTCACAGCCAGCACAGCTTCATGAKAGGAGAGTCCTGCTTATCAAACCTGAATTCCTTTTATGACAAGGTAATCCACCTAGGTGACCAGGGGAAGCCAGTTGATGTAATCTTTTTGGATTCCAATAAAGCTTTCAATACCATCTCTCACAGTATCCTTCCAGATACAATGTCCAGCACACAGCTGGATAAACACATCATGTGATGGGTGAACAACTGGCTCGTGGGTCGGGCACAAAGAGTTATAGTGAATGGGGTGACATCAGGCTGGTGACCTGCCACTAGTGGGGTTCCACAGGGATCTGTTCTCAGCCCTGTGCTCTTCAACATCTTCATAAATGACTTGGAGGCAGGACTGGAAGGGATACTAAGCAAGTTGGCAGACAATACAAAATTGGGAGGAGCTGTTGACTCCCTTGAAGGCAGGGAGGCCCTGCAGAGAGACCTGGACAAATTAGAGGGCTGGGCAATCACCAACTATATGAAGTTCAGCAAGGGAAAGTGCCAGATTCTGCACCTGCAATGGGGCAACCCTGGATGTATGGACTAACCAGTGAAAAAGAGGCTGGAAAGCAGAGCTATGGAAAGGAACCTGGGGCTCCTGGTTAATGACAGGTTGAACATGAGTCAGCAGTGCCCTGGCAGCCAGGAGGGCCAACCGTGTCCTGAGGGGCATCAGGCACAGCATYGCCAGCCGGGCAAGGGAGGGGATTGTCCAGCTCTGCTCTGCACTGAGGTGGCCTCACCTCGAGTCCTGGGGCAGTTTTGGGTGCCACAATTTAAGAAAGACATAAAGCTATTAGAGAGCATCCAAAGGAGGGCAGTGAGTATGGTGAAGGGCTTTGAGGGGAAGCTGTATGAGGAGTGGCTGAGGTCACTTGGTCTCTTCAGCCTGGAGGAGACTGAGGGGACACCACATCGCAATTACAACTTTCTCGTGAGGGGAAGAGGAGGGGCAAACACTGATCTCTTCTCCCTGGTGACGAGTGATAGGACCCAAGGGAATGGCCTGAAGTTGTGTCAGGGGAGGTTTAGGTTGGATATTAGAAGAGGTTTCTTCCCCCAGAGAGTGGTTGAACACTGGAACAGGCTCTGCAGGGAAGTGGTCACAGCACTAAGCCTGACAGAGTTCAAGAAGTGTTTGGAGAATGCTCTTGAGTACATGGTGGGATTTTGGGGATGATGGTGTGCAAGGACAGGAGTTGGACTCAATGATCCTTGTGAGTCCCTTCCAACTCAGCATATTCTGTGATTCTCTGATTCTGTTACAAGAGTCAAAAGAATCAGGAGTGTGGATAATGACAAACATGAAAAGAACACAGCCTTTTTTTTTCTTTTTTTTTTTATCTGACAAAATTTTTCATTCATTTCATCTGGAACTATTTGATCAAGGCAGATACAATTTCAGAACTTGAATTTCATGCATGAATGATTTGTGCTAATTTTTATGGATGTTACAAATTCAAATTGGTTTAGAGATGATGTCTGGCCCCAAACAYGCATTTTGTTACATGTAATAGATTCTGCTAATCTTCAAAGCAATTAGTTGAGAATCTCTTAGCCTTAGCCATTAAACATATTACTCAGTCTGACAGGCAACTACATAGATACATAATTCTCTCTAGATGAATGCTTTCAAATATGTAAGTTTTGACAGATGCTGTAAGAATAATCTAAATATATCACATCCTCTGGGAAAATCCAACAATGCCATGGACTGTTAAACTCCACTGAGAGCAATGGGTGTTGGGACCTTCAAACATTAGAATACACATTTAGCAAAGACCACTTGGTTAGTCAACACTAGAGGATCTGCCAACTGGGCTGGCCCTGCCCAATCAAAACTGAGAGGGACAGAGTTCCTCTAATGCATACTAAAAAATATTCTGGGGAAAACAGTCTGGATTATTCCTGCTTCAGGCAAAGGCAATTCCATCTGTGGGATTGCTTTTTCTCAAGGACCTGGGTGCACTTGGCAAATAATGCAGGAGTCTGGTGTGTACCTCTAGGGTATTTGATTCTGGGTGAGAAGAGACAATGAATTAAGTTGTACATTGTTAATTCTTTATCTCATCATTACTTCTGTGGTGACTATATGCCATATCAAGAGTATCACAGCAAAAACAACCCAGATTGATGAAGAACAAATTGTGATGAAGCTGGACAAGGGCAACAGTGATGGAATTAGAACTGACTTCTGCTTGAAACGATCCAACACGACACACCATCTTTCCTGCCCTGAAATGTTATGACAGATGAAGCCCAAAGTCATGGACTAAATGAACTCAACAGACTAGATGGACAATGCACAGACTATGGGAACAATATCATGTGTATATATTAAGACTGGAAAGGTGATAATCATTAACTGGGATGTATGAGAAAGTGTGGGACCAGGGCATAAGGTAAATGGTATAGAATAAGGGATGGATGCTGTTCTGATTTCAACTTGGATAGAGTTATTTTTCTTCCTAGCAGCAGGTACAGTGCTCTGTTTTGGATTAGTATGAGAATAATGTTGTCAAATTGTGCTTACACTAAGATGACACCAAATAGGGCAGAAGTGTTGACCTGCTGGAGGGTAGGAAAGCCTGCTGGCCACAATAYTTCTGATACRGAGCAAGATGCCCTTAGCCTTCTTGGCCACCTGGACACATGCTGGCTCATGTTCAGGTCCTTTTCTGCTGGGCAGCTTTCCAGCCACTCTGTCCCCAGCCTACATCACTGCATGGAGTKGTTGTGAATTAAGAGCAGGACTTGGCATTTGGCCTTGTTAAACCTCATGCTGTTGATCTCAGCCCATCAGCCTGTCCAGATCTGTCTGTAGAGCCTTTCTACCCTCYAGCAAGTGTACACTCTCACCCAAACTTGTCATGCACAAACTTACTGACAGTGTACTCAATGCCCTCATCCAGATCATCAATAAAGATATTAAACAGGACTGGACCCAATACCAAGCACTGGAGAACACCACTAGTGACCAGCCACAAACTGCATGCCTTTTTCAAAATATATATGTGTTCAAATTTTRTAATAACTGCAATTTAAAAATAATGTAGTTTAATAATTGACAAACGAGTGTAATTAAGTTCTATTTGTAACAAAAATCATACATATTTTTAAAAAGAGAAAAAAATTATTTTTGTTGAGGACCARTTTTAAAGATTCAGGAAAATATTTGTTCTTCATATACATCAACCCTATTTATACACTTCAGATAAATGCAGAATTTATAAAAATCAAGAGACAAGAGTGGTAAGGTTGTAACAATGAAGACAATAAAAGAAACAAACAAAAGGAGAAGATCTACCACATATCAAAATTTAGGTTTAATATGTAAAAGTATCTCATAACAGCTCAGAACATAATTATAATTCATCAAATCATAAAGACATAGAATATCCTGAGTTGGAAGGAACCCACAAGRATCATCAAAGTTCAGCTCCTCGGCCTGAAGAGGATGCCCCAAGACCCATACCATGTGCCTGAGAGCATTCTCCAAACACTTCTTGAACTCTGTCAGGCTTAGTGCTGTGACCACTTCCCTGCGGAGCCTGTTCCAGTGTTCAACCACTCTCTGGGGGAAGAAACCTCTTCTAATATCCAACCTAAACCTCCCCTGACACAACTTCAGGCCATTCCCTTGGGTTCTATCACTCATCACCAGAGAGAGAACCATGTGGTTTCCCCCATGAGGAAGTTGTAACTGCAATGAGGTCTCGCCTCAGTCTCCTCTTTCCAGGCTGAACAGACCAAGTGACCTCAGCTGCTCCTTGTATGACTCGCCCACCAGGCCCTTCACCATTTTCATAGCTGATGAGAATTTAATTGAAATGTTTAACTTCACTTCAAATCACAGTTAAGGGAGTTGGATTTATTTTTTTCACTTTACTTTTTCTTTCTCCATTCAATTGGAAAAACAAATATTTTAAACTTTTAAAAAATATCTTGCAATTTTAAAATTCCATGGAGAACATTAATTAACACCTCTTCAAAATGTTCTAACATAAAATACTTAATGTAAAATACCATCTTKCCCTAATAAATATTAATAAATGAAATAAAATTTTGTGAAAAGATAATAAAAATACTGCATTCAAATTAATTAATTAARCATTTAAAAAACTTCAACTTCTTTTCCTTATGAAAATTTAATTGGGAGATAATCCTTGTGACTATTAATGTATAGCTAATACTCTATTACATCGAGTATTTTTAAAATGTACATGGTATGCTATATTACACCCTTCTGTTCAGTKTGTGATCAAATACCTATCTCATGTTCCAGAAAAAGATTTATAAGAGAGATTGTAAAGAATTAACAATAATAGGTGTGAGATACTGGTATTTTGAAAACACTGTAGGAAATTTATGGTTTCTGATGCCGTTTTTTCTGTCAGATACAGGGGCTAATTTTAAATTATTTTTCTCTTGTGTTTGCCATAGATGCACTACCAATGATGAAAATGAAGATTCATCTCTAACGAATTCTGTTGAAGTCCAACTAATAAAGTACATAAGAATCTGCTTTCATTGGTTAACACCTTTGATATATGAGAATCATAGGAAAACACTGATAAGCTAAATAACTTCTAATTTTTTAGAAAAAATTATTGCTTTCAAGAAGGAACAGAATAGTAGTACAGTTAAGTAATCAGTGCTGTAATGTAAAGAAGAAATTAGAACTGCTTCCTCCCACGATTCTATTGAGTTATTTATTGAGTGGGAGGAATATGAATTGTCAAAAAGAGGAAACACAGACTTTCCTTGTAGTCCCAGTTTTGAAGTACCAGGGTTGACACATAGTGCCAGATGCATAGGTACGGTTTTTGTATTTGCTTGCTTAGCACAAACCCAAGAATTTATCACACATTTAAGCATACAGCAGCTGCTCATGTGAATGACCACAACTTTGGGTTGATATGTGGTTTGCATGGTAACATCCTGTCTTATTGCATAGTGCAACAATGATCAAAATGTTTGAGTTCCTTTTGCACCAGAAGCAAGATTGACAAAGTAAAGAAAAGGTTGTTTTCTTGTAGTTTCAATACGCTATTTTTAATGTGGGTTTATGTTATCTTTTACTATTTTAATTCTCTGATCAAGTAGCAGTGTTACTTACACATGTGAGGCAAAGGAGTCTCATCCCAACTCTTTATCTTGTTCACTGGTCAATTTGCTCCTTTTCCTCCTGAAAGTTCTCCTGTTTCTCTGCTTTTCTCATGTGTGTATTTTTTTGAGTGCATATTTTGTGCAGGTTACRCAAATATCATGTTATATAAAGGAATGTAGGGTATGTCTGTTTTAGAAATCATTATTTAGCATTTTCTATTCCCTGCTGAACTGTTTGCACTAGCTCTTTGCACAAAGATCCCATGCTCAAGGTTTCTGTATTGATTTTCAAAGCACTACATGCTTTGAATCTTGACTGTTTGAAAGATCCTTGCTCCCTCTCTTGCAATTTCTTTGCTCCATTGAAAAACAGAATGTGAGGGCAAACATTTTCTGTCATCTGAGGAAAATAGAGTTTTCATGAGAATTAGGCTAAAAATTCAGAACCCTGCACAAAGAGAAGCCGCAACTTAGCCTATCTTCCAAACAAAATGTGAAGCCTGCATCTTTCAATTCAGATGCAACTACTCATCTTTACACTTTCATTATCACTGCATACAGTGTTCAGTGTCTTCTTGTTAGTTTGAGAGTGGGAGTTTTGAAAGTGAGGGCTTTTGTTGATTTTCTGGATTTTTTGTTTAGTTGGTTTTGTTTTCTTGAAGGAGAGCTAGACAATTATGAAATCTGGGCTATTCTCATAATAATGAGAATACTTACTATATTTTTAATACTTTGCTTTTTGCAAATAAAGAAATCAGTAAAACATTTTCTGTGGACTTGTGGAACCCTTCTAAAGTGCAGTATTTGATGTATACAGTAGTCAAGTGTGCAAATCAACCTCTCTGGGGAAAGCTGTGTCCTTAAATCAATGACAGGATTCCACAGACACACGATGCAAGTAGATTTCTCCTCTGGATAGACATACTGTATGAGGTTTTCTTAAGCATTGTTGTTCTGAATTCCATATAAACGTCTTGATCAAATTCGCTGATGGGTGATCAGAACACTGTGAAGGATGGAGATACAAGGAAAGCTGACAGAAGGGATAAGCTATGTAAAATTTAAGATTAAATACATAACTTCATTTCAGATATTATAATACATAGTCTGTGCAAACTGGTCAAATTTCTGTTAAAGTTATAATCTGATTGGAAACCAGTTCAGCTAAAATGAGGGCATTAAGTAGTCCTGTAATTCTTTCAATATGATGGAGACTATTTAATGCAGTAGATATATTTCATCCCTASACAATTCTTAAGTGAATTTTTCATGGATATATTCCCATAATCATAGACTTAACAAGCATACCAAAATTGAAGATTCAAGAATATAGTAACTTTCATAAGGGGATTAGAGATTTCAAAAAACCTTTTTGTTACAGATAACACCATTGGTTTGCTCCTATTCAAATTCTGCTGCATTTGCCTAAAGTGAAACTGTCAGATATTAAAGTAATTATTTTTTTTCTTATTCAGCAACATTGGCACTCCAAAGGCCATGAAACTTGAAGAAAAAGAAAGCGGTGGGGGAAAACGACAGRAAATCAAAATGCAGAATGTAAGAAAACAGCTGTTATTACTTGTGGGAAGGTGTTAGCCTTCCACAAGAGATGAAGTCTCAGAACATG
Organism: Amblyornis subalaris; assembly: GCA_018881555.1. Lineage (NCBI taxonomy): Eukaryota > Metazoa > Chordata > Aves > Passeriformes > Ptilonorhynchidae > Amblyornis > Amblyornis subalaris. The sequence continues at coordinate 1,571,723 of JACAXG010000092.1, forward strand.
AAATGTAGAGAGCAAATTCACATACTTTTTAAATCAGTGTGAAGATCTTGTCATAAAATTTTTTTAAAAATATATCATAATGTTGTCCGCATTCCACTTCTGGGACCTCAGTTCACCAATCATTCCTTTAAAAAATACCTTACATCCTTGATCAGCTTTTCTTAGTGCCCTATGTTCAGCAGTACCTATCTTCAACTGTTTCTCCCATTTTTTTCTTATTCAATAGTTGTTGCAGTATGTCTTAATTTCTTTTCATAGAATCATAAAACCATAGAATGGCTTAGATTGGAAGGGACCTTAAAGTTCATCTAATTCCAACTCCCTGCATTAGCAGGGAGACCTTCCATTAGACCAGGTTTGTCAAAACCCCGTCCAACCTGTCCTTGAACACTCCCAGGGATCGGGCATCCACAGTTTCTCTGGACAAACTGTTCCAGTGCCTCACCACCCTCACAGTAAAGAATTTTATCCCAATATCCGATCTAATCCTGCTCTCTCTCAGTTTGAAGCCATTCCCCTTTGTCATTGTCCTGTCAYTACATGCCCTTGTAAATAGTCTCTCTCCRTCTTTTTGGCAGGCTCTCTTCAGGTACTGGAAGACCACAATTAGATCACCCCAAGGCCTCCTCTTCTTTTAAATCCATACACTTTATAAACTTTGCTTTCCTCAAGTAAAAGATACTATTTAAAGAAAGACATGTGAAGGTAACTGTCACTTTACGAATGATGAAAGATTTAATTCTTCTGTTCAAAGAAGCAAAAGCCTTAATTTGAAGATTTAATGACTCTGACATGATAATTGCTCTACATATAATACTTGATTGAGCTACACGTGGGTCAGAGATCTCAAAACTTCAAACAATTATTCAAGTAAAAATTTCCCTTCCATATTATGTATTTATATCAGTTTGCATATATGCAATTCTGGTTGCATACTAGGACATTTTAATCTTCTCTGTCATGAAATCTTTATTTCCCCTTTCCTCATTTAAACAGTGTACTACTAAAATTTTGATACTGTGATGTAGAAGTTGCAATTGCTGTTCCAGATGACAATCAAGTCAATATCTCCATGGAAATTTGAGTCAATTGAGTCTCTTCATAGCTGTACAATTATGTGAGTCAATAGATTTAATACTCAAACTGCTAGTCAATTGAGAGAGTAGGCTTTTCATTGGCTTTTCCCCCCACCCCAAATATGGCAAGACATTTATGGCTAGACATATATTCCAACTAATTAGTGTCTTTACAGCACCATGAGCACATGAAAGGATACATATAGTGCTACCGACAAAAACTTCTAAGAAGCAAGAGACCAAAATTGAACATAAATAACAATTTATTTATTATTTTAAATACCTCAAGATCTTCTCCTCTCAGATAACCAAAGGAAAACTTCCCAAAACTTTCCTTCATTCTTATCTTCAAGAGACTTAAGGAAATGTCTTGTGATAAAACTATTGATTAGTTATGGAAAGTTATAAATCACACACTAGAGAGAATATTAAACTGAGTAGAAGTTACAGTTTTAGAAAATTACATGCGAGAAAGAAAACCAAAACTGAAACCAAAACAAAAGACAAACACTGACTGTTTTCAGGATTATGCTGAAGAACATAATCATGCACTGGAACTGCTACAGCTTCAAGCAGATAAYACACAAACACATTGGTTATGGGAGAGGAAAAGTTATTCTAACAGAACAAATAGAATTAAGTGATAAAGATGACCCTAAATAACAGTATATTACCAGCATGAGCTAAGGATCATTACCAGTCTTTACAGACAGGCAATGACTGGTACTACTAAAAGAAGTGGTTAGCTAGGAGTTTCCAAGGACCTGAAACGCAGACATTTCTGTAGTGATCAAGATAGATGCTGAGCTCCCTAAATCTAACACAAACCCCCACATTAGCATTCTCAAATGTATCAGTTGTAGTAAGCCCAAATTTCAAAGTCAAAAATTAATCCCTTGTTTTCAGAGAGGGACGGAAAGGGAAATACTCCTGAGTTGTCCTCCTGCTGCTGTGTCAAACTGTGTCCTCCAGAGGAATAATCATCAGTGATGTTGCACACAGTGAGAAAATGAATTCTTCACATGCATAATGATTTTTTTCCAGTCTTTTTTTTCCGCAGATTGCTATGTATGTATGTTATAAAACATATAAACGTTTTTATATGCATACATTTGTATGCCTCCCTGTCCCCAAATAATCCATATATTTAGTTTTGATGACATTATTCTTTTTGTATAAAATATCTAGTGGGAGGTGGTTTGAGAATGGCATGGTTTAGATCTGGGAAATATGTCTATTTACCACAAGAAAAACAAATATGCGAAACAGTAACAAATCTAAAGTTCCCATGTCCAATTTCCTGTAACTGATTACTAAAAACTATTGTTGACCCATGGTGTTTGTTTCCAGCAGGTGACCTTCAACTTTCCTCCAACAGCTTGAGGAGGTGCAGGTATGTAATGATAAAAATACTACACCTGAACAGACATTCATTTTCCTTTTGGAATAACAGATCACATGTAGTGGGCCTTGGCTTACAGGACTGACTAGGACAGCAATAGCTGCAGTAGATCTTCATGACTCAGATACACCCTTTGGTTTTATTTTGTGAAAATTTGTATAGTCATAGAAAATGGGGATAGTTCAGTTGCCAGGACTTTTCTTTAGAAATAGTAAGCTGTGGACAATGGTGTCTGCATTCAAGATACTGCTAGCAGGCACCATGTAATTGTACAAACAATTAAAATGTAACATTTGTGCAGCATGAAAAAATGTTGTTGGACAAACAGAAACCTTTCCCAATAAAGTTATTCATGTTTTTTGCTTCATTTTGGGGTTGGTAAGTAGGGGGGGAGGGAGTAATACTACTAAAAATTCTGCTGCTTCCTATTTGAATGTAATTTATTCTTATTAAGCCATTTCAAAATTACCCTAATTTATCATGAGCAGAAGTCAGCCCTGCATGTATATTATTGCAGAAAGCTTGTAATTCCATATCTGTCTGGAGAAAATGTCCTTGAATAATTAAACATCTGAACTCTTTGATTGGAGAAAACAATGTCACAAAGGGAAGGGAAGAAGGAGAACAGGCTTTTCTGAAACAAAGAAAAATACTAATTGGCAAAGGAAAATGTAAGGCTAATCAGAATCTTAAGCACCAAAAATATTCAAAGACATAGGCTTTGGGATTTGAATAGTTTATTTTGCTAAATCAAAAACATACTTTTTCTRGCTATCTTGGGATTTGTTCCTGACATAACAGTCTTGAGGCTTCAGCATGCTTGATTTGTCCATATATAATCAAAGATCATATTATATAAATCCCAAAGCAGAACACGACTACTTAATTTAAAGGAACCATTGCCATTGCCTGAATAATGAGTCTATATAGGCAAATTTCTGTTGCCTTTTTTTTCCCCCTTATCAAGGAAATGCAATCTGAACATCTATCAGAACTAATTGCAACACACTCATATTATTAGCTGTAAGATCAGCTGCAAGCCTTAAGCTATGCAATTCTACTCAACTAGCCATTATCTTTTGTTTTTGTTGTTGTTTTAAATAATCAAGATTRGCTGGCAGCAGACAGTATCACTGACAACTGTTGAAAAGAAATCAAATTAGGATAGATTCTTTAACTAATGAATTAATTCAAACTGACTTCAATGTAATATTGCCATGAGATCTGCCAGCCTGCTGAATGACTGTAAATTATAGATGTCATGGACACAAAACCAATAAATAAATCATACCAGTAAATCAAACTGAGGTAAGCTTGCTGTAACAAATTGGGGTTTGGGAAAGTAATACAGAGAACTTTGCCAAATCTACTCTTCATGGAATATCTTAAAAGTACAAAACTAAGTAACAATCTTAAAAAAGAAAATAATCTGCAGACTGCCATGATTAGAAGGAATTGTTACTAATGACAGAATAAGAAAAATTAATCTTACTGAAGTAACTCCTGATCTTCCAGATGCAGCAATAGTTGATACTCTTGTAGGTTTACATACATTGTGCATGCATGAACTCTCAAATCTCAGATTTGTTTATGCATCTTTTGAACCTTCAAGTTTCTTTTCGGCTGAGYGCACACCAGCCCAGCTATGAACAGAAAGACATGGTGAATTCTGAAGACAGACAGCAATATGAAAGATGCACAAGGCAGYGATCACTTTGATCACAGTACATAGCTTCCTTCTGTCACACAAATAATGTGAAGAAGAACCCAAAACCAGTATTGTGTTGGTCTTTGCAGAATTAAGGTATGGGTGTATGTGAGTTTCTGGGAGTTTTTCAAAACTTTTAGGTATTGGAGTGTCCTTATTAAATGAAATCTATATGGCAGTTCTGTTGTAACTGTCCAAAGATCACCATTTTTCTCACTGAACCRATAACAAACAAAAGAATGGGTTTTGCATCATATGTCGAATGAGAATGAGCAAAAGAATTGCTGGAGTTAGAGATCAYTTTAATATTAAATTAGGAAGGTTAGGGGCAAAGGTAGATCAGGGAACATCAAGGTACAGAGAGCCAAACACAGGATGAGTACAGACACTGCCATTACCCTTGTTCCCTTTTGTTGCAACAACTACATCAGGGAAAGGCTTCATTATATGCTCATGTGAAAGCAGTATGGTCATATGCATATCAAATACAGTAGCAATGTGGATTTTATGGATGAGGTGTGCACAAAGTTGAAGAAGATATACTTAACAATTTATGGTAAATGTAGAAGTAAAGAAATTATACGTTTATTAGCGAAATATATATACTACCCAGTTTGGAGGAAGTATTTAGGAAGAAGTAAAGGTTTTCTCTTTTTCTCTGTAAAAAATGAAGATCACTAATAGTGAAGCAGTAGGCAAGGAACTGGACATGAATTTCCCACTAAATACATCAGCAAATAAAAATTGACTGTTATACTTTACTTCATATAATTGTTTTGTTATCCACTAAGAAAAGAGACCTTTATAGAATTATACACGGATTCAGAGATCTAGGAAATAACCGAAGATTTGGAGGTTTTTGCTTTGGATTATACTTTTCAACTCTTTCATCTCAATCTTTGAATAGCCTGCTATTTTCTTAATTTATTCTACACCTTACAAGGTTGTTTAAAAATCTTAGTTTTCCAATCACTGCCTCTTCACTAAAGAGAGACTACTTTTTCTTCACACATTTATTGTCTCCCAGAAACCGCTTGGATCTTGTAAAACCTCTATATAACTCCAAACTGTCATTGAATATTGGCACAATTACATATGAATAGTTATTCAGCACAGAATTTGGAGATCAAGAATACATCCTTATGACCACATTGATTAATCAAAATTTAGAGAAGCAAATGTAATTTGCATTTGAACAAATATTACCTTTCCTGCACTATTTGATCAGCCCTTCTAACTAGATGTCAAGCAGCTCATTTTCCCAGACTGACTTTAGGTTAAAGGTACTCTTTCATCCACTCATATAAAATTATGTCAGTAATCTTTACCTCTGCTTTTCTTAATTTTATAAAGTAAACATAAGGCTAGAATTAAAAAAAAAAATTGAGTCTATACTGAAAGTCATCTTTCACCAGACTCCACCAATCAGTGGAATATATTAACATGGATTCTTAAAATAGGCAACACCTCGGGAAAAGAATTATGAATGTTTGATCAAACAACATTKCTAATAGCACTTTCAAAAGACACATTCATATGTTGAACCATGAAAGGTTTACACTTTTACACAATAATCTGAGAAAGAAATGACACAGTTGTCTGTTGTTATTTTGTAGATTTATGCTGTTAAMAAAGCATTTTGAAAAAGTTAACTAGCTGACAGCTTTTACATCAAAAACCTATATTAGACCTATTATAAATGAAAAAACAACCCTTAGTTTCTACCTTGCATAGTTTTTGTGAATATACTCAGTTCTATCACATAAGGAGTCATGGTTTACAGGGTTCCATTTTCATACTACATTTCTAAAAGTCAGACTTAAYTTCAAATATACTACTKCAGSCCATCTAAATCCATTTCTTTATACACAAACAGAAAATATTTATGCATTTTTTCTGTCCAAGGTTATGCACACATTTTCCTGAAATTTAATTGTGCTTAGTAGTACCTGTAAGTAGTACTTAGATTTCTCCTTAAACTAGAATAAATTTCATTTATGCCATTATGACTATACTAGTGCAGATTGAAACTAAGCACCAAATCCAGTATCATTCACTGAGGAGAAAATTTTTATCTGAAACAAAATCACAAATTTACAAAAAAATGTCTGCTTTAAACTTTGGTTTATTAAAAAAAACCCAGCAATTTGCAGAATTAACATCAGATTAGAATTACAGTTCAGCTTCAAATTAATCTGTTCTTAATTCTTTTGAAGGGTTATTCAGAAGCCTCTATTCTATGATGAACCTAAAGAACTCTTGGTTTTGAGCTACTCTCAGGACTCCAGGAAACAAGTCTGATTAAAGACTTTGACACCAAAGTCCCTCSAAATGAAGGCACTCAGACAAAGTATAATTACACATCTTGACTGAAGTGCAAAATAACAATATTTATATTTTAAACTCAGTGTGCCTTCAGATAAGATGTCTCCCTTTATAGCTCCATCCATGATAAAGTTGCTCCACTCAATAATTTTTTGCAAGTGTCTTAGTTTGTGCTTACACTGGGGTGTTGCTGCTTATCAAGTCACTGACCTTCCCTGTCCCTGAAGCATTTGCTTTCCCTGAAATCAGCTAATCAATCCCCACTCGTGTCCTCTCCTGAGTTTTCAAGCTGAGCCAGAAGACAGAAGTTGGGGCAAGGCAACAGGTGGTCTGTCTGCTACCTATGTCCAGATGTTGTGCCCCCTTAAAAAAAAAACATAGCAAACAATGCCCTGAGAGAATTAAATAAACAAATACAACCCCAACCACMCTCACAAGATTTTCATGCAGGTTTGTGTTAGGCCTTCGCAGCACTCATTAGACAGAATAATTATTTTTGTTTCAGAATCTCAATATTTAGCAAGGGTATGCTGAGTAACTGTCTAACAGAAGGATACAGACTTCACKGAAAATCATTGCTAACTAATACAGAGGAATCTGAATTAACTCATTGAGTTTAACATCTCTATCAAATATCTTGTGGAGTGCATCCAAAAGTTCTTTTCAAATATCTATGAAGTCAATCGCTATAATCTGCATTTTAGTGCAATCTGTTGCTTTAACCAGTTTTTTTCCCTACTAATTCTTGAGTAGCCTTTTAAGCACCTGAGACTCAGTTATTCCATCAGTCCCAATATGTATATTTGTGTGTAAAAACAAATTTATATCTAAAGATCATATGATGCCCCATATCGCATCCTAGGTCAAATGTGATATTCCTCATTCCTATCACAGCAAATAAGGATCAATAAAACAAGGAAGTACCAGTTTCCGAAAAAAGCATGTCCTTCACCCAAGGACATTTTGTTCAAAGTCATGACAATCCCATTAAACGCATCATGGAAAATGGAATGAAGACCTCAAGATAGGTAAAATGCATTTCTTTCTCACTCGGCAGATAGGACTAATGCTGATTCCATTCACAATAACTTTTTAGACCTTTTAAATAGAATCGTTTATATTGAAAGATATAATATTGATGATATATATTGGGAATGTGGAACAAAGATTCCTGTTGTAGGGAAGCAATAAGGAGAAGATTGCCACTGTTATTCATGAATATGCTTACATTAAGTGGTGTTGGGCTGTCATGTAAGAATTGAATCACAGAGTCTTCCCATTTTCAGCTTTTTATTGAAAAATCACGAAATAGCCCTCCTTTATCATCAGGAAAGTAGAAAAGAGAACAAAGCTTCTTCAAATATCTTCCTAAATTCTCTGTGAATCGTGACTGTAAACCCAAGGCAGGTGGTCCCACATGTACATAGGGAGACATCAAGGAGTTCTGAGGCACTGGTGAGCTCCCTCTTCCCACTTTTCCTTCCTGATAACGCCCTTCAGCCAGAACAGCCTATGAATATTACCACAGGAATTTTCCCAAACCAGTCCTTTTTAATCAAATGAATTCTGTACAAATGCTCTCTGTAATATCTAAGAGTCATTACATTCTTTCAATGTAATAACAATGAAGCTATGCCATATATTCCTGAAATGCCTTTGGCTTGAACTAACACATCAGAAATGAGGACAGGTAACAAGAGTAATCCCAAAATATACAAGATTCTAAGAAAGACAACTTAGTCCATTCACAAAACCTTATACTGTACCCATCCAATAACAGTCATATAGAAATTTCAACAGTAGTAGTTCTTCATGTAGGCATTAAATGGGTTTTTTCCTTCTGTATTCCAATGGAGTCATAAGATTTGCTCATCAATGTATTCTATCTGATTCTTCAAGATTTGAACCTTTAGGACAAAATATCCTGCATATAATTAGAACCCACAGGAATATGCTCATTTTAATTGCTATAGTCTTATCATTAAAAATAAGAGCAGAGCAAATTTTAAAAGGTTTCCTCTAATTTTAGTTAAATTATGCTTTCAGAATGGGCATTGTGCAGTTTATGTTCATAGATATATATTTATAGATATATGCAGATTTACTTCACTTTTACTTATGTAGGCTAGAAATATTAYTTTCTGTTTACATGAATCATAGTTCCCACTTGTATGGCATATATCGTATAATTGGAAATTGAACCAGATTCCTGAATTGTTTTCTTAGTTCTGAGATGGACACTGAAAGATTTGACATGACAATAAAATAGGGAAAATATAAAATAAGGAAACAGTTATTTGACTGTAGTTTGATACTGCAGGCAACCTGGCAGTTTATGTATCTGCATTATGTCCATCTGAGTAATGCTATTTAAGAATTATTAGTGGTATGGAAGCTGTATTGGTATTGGAAGCAATATCTACATAGTGGAACCTGTGCAGAACACGGTCCGGTGTGTCATATGCAGTCTTTCTGCAGGTATTTAGCCTCTGAGCAAGGCAAATATTAACTTCAAAGAGCATCCCTGTACATGACTGACAAAATATTCCCTCTTTCCCTTCCTTGCAAACCAGCTGTTATCATCAGGTGTAGTTGTAAATTATAATCATAGACCGAAACACTGAATACTTGGAAATCTGATTCCCAGTTAGCTGTTAACTCTTTTTCATTCCTAGCTTTAAGGATTCCCTAAATTTTTGGCAGCCAAGCACAGCATTCTCACACACAAGCCCTTCTTTTAACTGGCCTTTTGAAAATTTCTTTCCCCAACTGTCCTTTATGCTGATGCTTAGTCCCCAAACTTACCAAACTCCTACTCAGAATGGCAGTCTATTTATATGATATGAGGGAAATGGACACTTCCTTTTTGACATAATGCAGTTGTTTTGTGTCCGTTATCCAACTTTTCCCTTATTATTCATAATACTGCTTGTGGTTTTCATCTTTGCTAGGAGCAAACAGTTTGGACTGCAGTGTTTTCAGTGTTTTCCCAGTGGTTTCCATATTTCCTTCCTAAGTGATGATAGCAATCAACATGTTGAACATTAGAATTTTTTWATCTATGTACTTTAAAGTGTAGTCAACAAAATAGAATTCCACCTATTATTTGGCATAGCCAGTCACTTGGTATCATGATGCCTTTCTGTAAGATTGTATTTCAACTTCTAATTTCATATCACTTACAAAATATGTTCAACTTCACAATTCCCTTTACAACACACAGCTAGCCTACATCATGTGGAAAGGGACCATGTATTCTCACCATCTTTTTCACTTATCTTTCATTATGGTATCAATCCATGAGAAAACATACCCTCCTAAGGAAAAGAAGTTGACATAGCATAAGAGACACATATAAGGCTCCTTAAGTAAAATTATTTGAAAAATTTAAATACCTATTTTTAAACAATCTTATTAACATCTAATTGCCTTCCAGTGACAATGGCAGTTTTGAGATTCACAATTGGCTGACTCTTCCCAAATACATGATTACATATTTGGTCAAACAACTGTATTCTTTATTGAAGCTTCTATCTATTTATCCTGTGTAGAAGTCAATCAGTTCTGGACAATATATCTACTCTTACTGTTTTAAAATATTCATAACTTTGTTCTAAAACCTTCTTTTTAGATTCTTATATGATATCTTTCTCCATTACAAGTTTCCTTCTTTTTCAAGGTAATTGGGTTGTAACTCATTTGTACTGAAATCCAAAGCTGTAATAATGGCAAAAATTATGCTTGAATCAGAAGCCAGATTGGCATTTACAGTATCAAAATGGTTTCAAATATGAATGAAAAGTCTACTACATATAATTACACTAACTTTTAAAATGCATTATATCAAAAAATGTCATACAGAAAGTTTCAAAGTCAAGCATTCAAAAGTTCAGAAATGCTAATTTGTTCCTACTGCATGCACATTTTCCTGTAGCATTTATTACCCGATTTGTGACAGTTTATGTTTGGTTTTTTTCATGGATCATGTCTTGTTTTGTTTTTTCCTATCTTTCACATTCACTGTCCATCTTAAAGTCTTTTTTGAAGTATTTCACTGAACACAAAAAGCATAAAGTAACTTCTAAACATTTGCAGAGTGTTATTGCTATACCATGAGAATTCTTCATTTACAATACATATATTTTCACATAACCCTACAAGGTAAAGTTAATACTATAACTTTTTATGTTCCTTGAAAGATGCATAGGGTGACAAAATATTTTAAAACTCCTCAGCAGCAAGTGGAAATCCAAAGAAAACAAGACTAAATTATCTAATGGTAACAGAAATCTGATGATAAATTATCTGAAAGTAAAATGTGAAGCACTCAGTATGTCTTTTTTTTTTCCTTTTATTTTAGTTATGAAAAAGACTAATTACATGACTAAAAATTAACATTACCGACACAGCTGAAAGACTTCTTCCCCTGATGACCAGATGAAGTTTTACATTGCTTGGATAAAGGATGGATGATGTTTTCACAGTAAATTCCTGATTACAGCCTTTCTTTTTTTCCTCATGTGGAAAAAAATGTTCCACATGGGGAATGTGTTCTTTGAAGAACATTAATAAACAAACAGAAGGAAAAGAGCTTAGAGGAATGGATTTGCCATCTGATGATGCAAGAATTGGATTTACACTCATCTACACCAGAGATGAACAGTCAGCTGAAAAAAGTTCATCTGTAGAGATAGCTGGTCAGCAGTATTTGTACTGCTCAAAGACTAGTTCTCTGGAATTACTCTAAATTCCTTCAAATTCCTTAATGGCAAACAATCAGCAAGAGAAGTCAAGATTCCAAAGGAAATGATGGACTCAAGTTTACCTCCACTTTAGAAATATATAAATTTCAGGAGAGATACTGTCATGGTATGTCATAAACAAGTGTCTCAGAGAGATAAAGAAGAGGACCAGAATGTGACAATTTGGACTATGGTTCATAATGGGACAGTACAAGACTGGAAAGATCTGTGCAAAGGCTAGAACAAAAGGGCAGGACCAAAAGCCTTGCAAAGAAGGGATTTTACTTAAAAATCTTGTAAAATCAAATATTCCATATTGGGAAACTGTGACCAAGAGCTTGACTCTGGAATAATATGCTTCATCCATTGGTTAAAAAAAATATATTTAAAAGTGTCCTCTACTACATCAGTCCCTATCTGTCACTGAATCTAAATCACAGACACAGAATAGATGATTGACACAACCGGCAGGAATAAAGGAGAAAGAACATAAACCAGAGTATTGAAAGAATGATGTACAGACTCCTTACATAAAGTAAATTTTCTTTGATCAGCTGGAAGCCACAAAAATTGCTAAAAATTACTTTGTAAACCTGTGAGACTCTGTCACAGCTGTTATCAGCTAAGCTTTAGAACCAACAAGGAGTAAGCCCCGAAGAAGACAAATATTTACAGTAGAAGGAGAAAAGGACACAAGAAAGTATAAACCAGACAGCTTAACAAAAGTAATTACTAGGAAGCTACTATAGAAAAACTTGGTGGTTTGGAAAGAAATAGGTGCAGTATATTTCAAACACAAGAAAGATTTCTATGCTATCTTATGAGGATCTCTCAAGGATATTAGGGTGATACATTTTAAATGAAAAGACTTAAAATGTGGGAACAAAATTAATAATGAAAATGCTCAAAACTCTGATAAATAGTCTTTCTTAACTTGTATGGTTGTATCCAGCAAGGTTCTGCCAGCATAGGTCTTGTAACCACTGGTATTCAATGTATTAATGAAAAAGAGAAAGGAGCAGAAAATATTTGCATTTGCAGATGGAAATTCATAAATTTGAAAGAAAGGATCAAAATGGAGTGCTATTTGATATATTGGAAACTGTTTAAAATAAGATGCAACTATATGTAGATAAGAGCAAATAATGATCATTAATTAGCAATAGTGTGAAGTAGATAGCTGAGATTTTTTTTAAAAAAGGATCAGAGTTTGAAATTACTCAAAATCGACATGAATCGAGACATAGAACTAAATCATATTAGTATACATATAATACAGTGTTATAGAACAAGTTGTCTGAACAATCGTCTTTCAAGAAATTTTATGTGCAGTTCAGAGGACAAACAATTGGATATGTTAAGGTCTATTCCAAAGCTTTTCATCCTTGACTATCTGCATTTTAATGATGGAAGTTTAAGAAACAGGATTCCATGAGAAGGAATGGGGAAGCTGTTGGATTGTCAGATGAGAATCCCAGTCCCTTAGAGAAGCTTTAAAGGATCATCCTCAGAGCAGAGTTGGTTAAATAAATCATCTGCTGAAACATACCAGCTCCTCCCTACGTTAATGATGCACCTTAGTTTCAACAATGGTTTTCAGACTCCTTTGTGTAAAAAGGAACTAATTTTCAAAATTCAACTAGGAAATAGGATATGAGATTGGAGAGTTTTACATTCTCGTTTTGTGTCTGCAGATGTATATAAAGATAAAATGAGAATATTTTTATAGCATCAGAAAAAAAACCCAACCACACCACAAAAACATCTTCCTGAGTTTGTTTCCCATTTTACAGTTTGCAGAAGGACTTATTTCCCTAGACAGTAAAGTTCAGCAAAAATCTAACATCATATGCAAGATGTTTTTTCTAGTGGGAAAAAGATATAAAACTTTAATGGTTCAGTATTGGCCTGACAACTCCTTGTAAATATGCCATTTGGGGAGCTATCACCTTGCTCCATTTGCATAATGCTGAGGACACCTGATTAATCTCTGAAGTAAGAATGAGAAAACTTAATAATATTGGGTGTCCGAGACTTCCAGACTAGAGGAATAAGAGAAAGAAAATTAAATGTCAATATTTGTTCATGAAATGATTATGAGAAATTTCTGTGGTACTCTTTCACAGTCCTGGTCGCTATTAAAAAGTCTTTTAACCAGATTTAAAAGCGGTATATTAAATAATTTCTAATGCTTTTTTGAGAATACTTCTCTATGCTTCACTAAAGAGTTAAATAAAATAAAGAAAGATGAATGCAACAGTCTCTGTGATTGATTTGCCCTGCTATTCTGTCTATAGATAATTTGAATAACAAAAAGGCATTAAAAAGGTCATTTAAACAACTCCTAATTTAATTTCATTGTTATTTTCACTGTTATTTAATGTAACAAAATAGATTTTCCTAGGTAAATTTACTAACCCCAGACATGGTTTCTGAAGTATTTATTTCTCTAAGCAAACCACAGAAATATTTTTTGAACATTCTTTCACAGTATTGAAGTTTCTAAAGACAGAACTCAGTAGTTCTGAATTGTACTTTTCAGACAATAATATTTTATAAGCATCTCTCTCCATTTTATAACAGTTAAAACCTACATATCTTGAAAGATGATAGATTGGAAGAACTGAAGTGTTTTGYGTTACTGTGTGAGACCAAATGATACTCATGAATTATCTTTTATCTAATGTAATGTGGCTTTGGTTTTGTTTTTGTTTTCAAAATCAAGACTATTAGTTTTAATTATTCCGATAAGTGAAACATTGTTATGATTAATAACACTTTTCATTGATTTTTTTTCACTATCCAAAATAAGCTTTCTATATCTGTTACAAAAATTTATTCTTAACAATTGTAAGGCTTTTTCAATTCATACTGAATTATCAGGCTTCCTTTCACTGAATGAAAAGATAGACTAAATAGATTATGCCAGTAGATAGATTATGCCAGTTCCTACATTTATTATATTTATGATTCTTTCAGTTCTCGAGACTTATTTTTTGAGTTATAGTAGTTAAGTCACAGATACAATTTTTTTCTTCCAAATTGGGAGAATTTTTTCCCAATAAAATAGAATAAAATAAAATAAAATAAAATAAATGTTCCTAGTTATTGTCAAAATAAATAGATGTTCTGATACCTCTCCTTTTGATGTTTTATAAAATCTGAATTACTACTGATAAAACTAAAATTTGCAAAGCTCTTCCACACAGAAGCTTAATAAAATGTTTCAAATGGACTAAACAAAGGTGTCAATTTTTCAAAACCAAACAACCTGGTGGACCAAAAAAAATGTTTTTAAAAATTATTTTAGGTAAAAAGTAAGAAAATTCAAGTTGAAACCAGAAATACTTAAAAAATATCAATGGAATTACCATTGCTTTACAGTTGTAGGGAGGAAAAATTATGAGAATTACCTTAATCTGGAGGATGACTAAACATTTAACTCCATGAAGTTTGCTCTTTCTTATTTAACACAAATTTTTGAATCATTTTAGGTTGCTGGACCATGGAATGGCACACTTTGTGGAAAGAATGATTTCCAAAAGAAGTCCAAAGAAGGTGACTTCCTAAAGTAATAATGACTGTTCTGCCACAGCACAATGAGAATTAGCAACTATGAAAGAGGTCTAAAGGTAAAGTGGTTCAAAATTAATTGCAAAAGTCATACTCAATTCATTCAAACCATCCTAAATCTAGCTTTCTACGATGAACTACCATTCTCAGCATTGTTTGTCTCCAATCTCTCAAAAGCCAAGCATAACTCTCACAACCTGCTCACTCCATTTCTAATTCTTCAAACTCCTGTTATAAATGGTGAAATTCTTTTCTTAAGATTTTCCTATCTAGCCTTTTATTATATACAATATGGCATGCAAGCAATCCAAATTCTGCATGATGAGGGGTCAGGTTAACATCGACTGTGAGTCTGACATCTGAACTTTGGGAAACACAAAAATACATGGGGAAAAAAACATGGAGTAAGAAAAGTAAGGAAGGCTGAAAGGTGGTCTTTTTAATCTACTGAAAACTTTGAAAGATTTTAAAAGAAAATGTACATACAGATAGTGAAAAAGCAGGGAATTTGGAGTTTCCATTAGGGCCTGAGACTGAATTTACATCATAATTTTTTAAAGGTGATTTGGAGAAAAGAGCTTTTAAGTTCATTGTTGTTTCTCAGCTCAGAGGGTACCCTGAGCCACTGGAAATTACATAGGACACATTCTGGTGTAAAAATTTTTAGAATTTCTAAATTCTGAATTTCCGATTTCTGGTCACAATATGAAATGAAATAATCTTGAAAAAAAAAAGAGAGGGGAAATAATTTCTTATATGTACTAAGCCTTTATGAAAGGCATTGCTACTGTTATTTATCAGTCATAAGCATATCCTACCTGTAAGAACAGCACCTAAATGTTTGATTATTTATTTATACACTGTGAAACAAGAATAATAGTGTTTCAGATTATAGCTGTTAGTGTGGGCTACCCAGGGTAATTTAGAAAGAGTCTTACTAAACAAGTTGTCATAGATGATTCTTTATATATCTATAAACACAGATATATACACAGAAAATTAAAGACTCCTCTTTCATATAATATCTAAAGAGATTCTTCTTTTCTTTTTGCTACTTTTTTTTTTTAAACATGCATGCTGTCTTTTTGAATTTTAAGGCAGTAACTAAAAATGTTGTTTGGTAGTGATAAAGCATATTTTAATTTCATGCAACTGAAGTCCTAAAGAGACTTCTAACAAGAAATAAGTATTTGGATTTTTATTTTACCACTCAAGAAAAGAGTTAGGGTCAACACAGTCAGGAGAAAACCTACACGCATGGGGTAGAGCAATATTTTACACAGACATATTAAAAGTAGGTGTAAGCGCTGTATTTCAGAAGAATGTCAACAGAGCAATATGAGAGATGTGGAACATCCCAGGACAATACTGGAGGTTCACACTTCATTTGTTCCTAATAGGAAGTAGTAACCAAGATGATTTGGGGCTGCAATATGAGACATGAAAGTATTGATTAAAAGAGATAGGTTTGTTCAGCCTGAAGAAAGAGAGGTTAAAGGACAATCTTACTGCTGTCTTCAACTTCAGTGTATGGTTGCAGAGAAGTTGGATTTAGCATTTTCTTGGCAGCACACAGAAAAAGGACAATGGGTAAAACTGCAGTGACTGGTATTGCAGTTAGATGTTCTGAAAAAGTAATTTGACAATGTCTGTGAAACACCAGAACAGGTTGCCCAGGGAGCTCTGGATAAAACCTGAGCCACCTAACTGAACAAAAAAGCCAAATCCAACATCAAAATCAACCTTTCTCTGAACAATGGGTCTGACTAGATGATTTAGGGAGATACCTTCCAATCTCAACTACTCTCTAATTCTAGTCTATAATACACACATCCCTTTTTCCACTTTCTGCATTCCTTCCTCAAATTTTCTGAATCCTACTCCTACATCTTTATGCTTTCTTACCCAAACCCCAGACATGAAACAACAGCACTAACGGTATCCAAATGGCCAAATGTCTTGGTTCGAGACAGTTCAAAGGAGAACACTCTGGAAGGAGTTGCCTCCCTTTATAGGTTCAACCAATCTCTTTCCACCAATAAGGAACGAATATGAGTAGATGTAAGTGAAAAAGTAACAGTTTACTGAAAAGTGGAACATCAACAGTCAAGAAATAACAGCAAATAACCACCAGATACAAAACTGCTGCATTCACCCCGAGGCAGTCTCCCAGAGATGAAAAAACCTCCAAAAGATGACCCAAAAAGGAAAATCCCCTGCCTGCACTGCTTCGGCTCTATAGCAAAAAACCAAGACCCAAACCAAGCAGCCAGAGAGCTCTGCCTAAGGTAAAGACCAAAAAAAACAGTGAGGCAAAAATCACGAGGCAAAAGAGTGTGAGCTGCGGGCCAGAGCAGACTTTAGACGCGYCCACCGTACCACACCCCAACCTCTCAATTCTGTTTCCTGCTGCGCCACAGGTCCTTAAAGACAGAGTAACAATCTTTGGGCACAGATGGATATGGAATATAATAACATTTTGGGGTTGCCCCAGGACACCAAAGTAGTACAAAACAGTAGACATGTGATGCCTGTTCCTGAGGGGCTAATCTGAAAGAGTTGTGATTACTTTACTACAGGTAGAAAGCAATTCAGTGCATCTTTCAGGTTGGGCTTGTCATCTGACACCCTGAACAAACCAAATTACCTGCAGTATTTCACACACTGTAATATGCATGTAAAATGTATACATAACTTAAAGTGTTTTCCAAGCTGTGTTAGCATCTTCCATGGAAACAGGATGAAAAGAATGACAAAAAGCTAGAAAATGTTACTGATTTTAATTGTACAGGAGTAGCATATCAATTACAAATACAGAAATGYAGCACTGCAATATAAAGCTTGAAACAAATTTGAGGATGTACTTCAGAACTGCTAAGCATAATTTCTCATACTGATTTTAATATTACAGTTCATAAATGAAATCAGAATCTATAGTTATATGTATACTTTGTACACTGTTCTATAACCATATATAAATATTTCTAGCAAAGACCCTATATCTTCCATAAAGGATCATCACAACTGTGGAATTTAGAAATATTTTTGTTAAAAAGTCAACTTTGAAGTTACTGATTAAATCAAATGTTATTTGTCTTTTTAAAATCTAATATGTATGTTCTGAGATTGGTTTAACATATCAGGTTATATCAATGTAAGATTACTCGAGAAGTTGTGCATTTTCTAACCTCTCATGTGGAAATGTTATGCAAATTATTTGTAAATGTGAAAGCCTCAGGAGCAGGGCTGCATTAGCAGATCCTATTGCAAAGGTATCCTCCATAATTTACAACCCAGCAAAGGCTGAATTTGATAGAAGTTGTTTCTGGCATAATAAATTCTAAAATAAATGCAGAGAGCACCATCTTCTGGAATCAATGAAGCACTGACACCCTTTACAGTGAAAGCAGAGTATTGAGTTTCAGTTAAATAAATGTTTATATATGCAACAAGCTTAGCAAATTGTTCTGTGAGCAGAGTAACTAATGAAGCATGGTTTCAAACAGACTCCTGTACTGTGTCTCCCAGCAAATAATCTTCCCATCCTTGCCAGATCCCTCTGCGTCACTAGTGCCTGCCTTTCTCTGCAGCATGATACACAGCTCTCTTCACAGAAGCTCCTTCAAAGAAGGGTTTCTTTTCACTGGACAATTTCAACTCACACTCTAGTTAGCTCAGAGCTATGTGCGTAGTAAACCAGTACATGTCCTGTTTGCCAAGCTGTTTTCTGTTTCTTGGAGCAGCTAAAGGACTGAAAATTTTGCTGCAACTGTCCAACACATTAAAAAGCTACTGGGAGTTTAACAAGAAATTCAGGCTTATGGAGTTATATTAAGTTATTAGTCCAAAAACCATTGGCATAAAGCAGGCAAGCTCTATCCAGTTAAAAAGGAAAGCTGATATGCCAATTAGCAGTTTTGCAGAAAAGGACCTGGGGTCCTGGGAAACAAGCTGACCATGGGCCAGCAATGTGTCTATGCAGCAAAGACAGCCAACAGCATCCCGGACTACTGCAGGAGCATTGCTGCCAGCAGGTCAATGGAGGTGATTCCTTCCCTCTGCTTAGCCCTGGTGAGATACATCTGCAGTGCTTTGTCTAGATCTGGGCTCCCTTGCTCTGAACAGGGGGTTTTGGCTAGTGTACTGATTGGGACAGAATTACATTTCTTAATAGTCTATACAGTGCCAGGTTTAGATCTGGGGTCAAAACAGTGCTGATAACACATCAGTGTTTGAGTTGTTGCTGAGCACTGCTTGCACAGTAATGAGGCTTTCTCTGTTTCTCACTCTGTCTTCTCCCCTTCCTCAGCAAGTAGCCTGGGGGTGAGTAAAAGGTTGAAAGGGAACACAGCCAGGACAGCAGACTTGAACAGACCAAAAGTATATTCCATATGATATAATATCTCATTCAGCAATAAAACTCTGGGAGTGGCGGGTACATTTTTCAAGGTAGCCATTACTCAGAGCCTGACTGGGCATCAGTCTGCTGACAGAAGTTGGTGAGTAATTGCATCACTTTTTATTTTTCTTTTTTTTTCTTCACCTGCTAAACTATCTTCATCTCAACTCACAAATTTTCTCCTTTTTGCCCTTTCAATTATTTCTTCCATCCTACTGGGCATGACTGAATGAGAAAAGGAATGTGGGCTTACCTACCAGCCAGGGTCAACCCCCACAAGTAGACAATCTGCAGAGGGGTCTTCCAGTGCCTCAGCTATTCTGGTGCCTCAAAATATCTAAACATGGAGTTGACCTACCACAGGATTACTCTCTACAGTACTATGTTGATTTTTGATCTTGAAAAAACTGTTTAAAATTGAAAATCAGTACTCCATGCATGTTGTTATCTCTTCCACCATGTTCTAAGCCTATGAATTAATGACAAAGCAAAGGTGAACATTACTCCTTTGCACTAAATATTGAAGACTCCATATGAAGAATCTCTTGCTTAATCTGGCAGTCTAACTCTTACATAGTTTGTCTTTGACTCCCCACGAGCTACAGCTCACAAAGTGCAGGGTTTTCTAGCACAACACCCAGGTACACAAGCACATAAATTCTCCATTTCTGTCTAAAATTGCTAAGTTTTAAAAGTGGAAACAGATTTTTCCATCTAAAGTAGATTTAAGTTTGCAAAACAAGTCAATTCTTGAACAATTATTTTCTAGTATCATTTTCTTCACATCCTGTCATACAGCATAGTTGCTGTAGGATGACAGTATTATCACAGTGTTATTGCTATGTCTTCTTGCTCTGTTGAGCTATGAACATGCAATTGGCTACGAAGTAGTTTCAGATTTATCTTCTCCATTAGAGGTCAGCAGAAGACCATTTATCTATAGATGATCTGAATGGCTCCCATTTCCTTTTGAAATTCTAGGTCATTAAGCCATTAAGCCAGTCACAAGAAAAAATGAATTTGACATTACGGGTCAGAAAAAGCTAAGTCGAAAAGTTCACAACAGCTATTGCCTGTTCCATTTGGAATAGTTCCATTGTAGAATCACTGTAGATAAATTCAGATCACTTGAAAAAATGTGGAATGTGAACAATTACGCCATGAAAACAAATTGTAACACGAACAGAGAGATTCAYGTAGAGTAGACATGTCTACAAGATTCTTCTTATGCAGACAAACTGCAACGAAAACTCACATTTTTGTTTTTACTCCTCACATTTTCAGTACCACTGAAAAGTCACCTTTACCTGAGACCATCTAGATCAGAAGATTCTTCTTCCAGTTTTTTAAGCAACCCTGTTTAAAGAGAGCATTTCACATCACTTTACACAGAAGAAAATTTTTAAAGCAAATGCTTCTCCAAGCCTGAAATTAGTCATGACCTTCAGACAATCACTAAGAAATATTCATGGGTGTCCAATAAGCAACCATTTAAGATTATGAGTTATTTTTTCTTTAGCTGCTGTAATAGGAACTATGTGATGTTTTCACTCCTGAACTTAAGCTTAGTTACTGTTTTTATTAGAACTGAGGAATACTTCCAGAATTATTCTGACAAGAATTTGTGAAGGAATGAAGGACACTCACATACATCAAGTTATTATAAATACTGATATTTATTACTCAGAGTAAACTGTTCTTCCAAAGGTCACACTGCCATGAACTTACCTACAAGACTGAAGAAGTTCAGACTAATGAGTTCAGGAATTCACACAGGGAAGCAGTTCTTAAAATACAAAAAAACCCGTAACAGTATCTGAAAAATATGCCCTTTGAGAAAAAAGTCACAGTACTGAAAAAGAAATAATAAACTGAAATATGATGAAACACAAATTCTCCTTGCTCCAATTTTCAGGAAGTCTCCAAGTTACCAAAGGCAATTTTACTGTTTTTTCTTACTTACCTCATGGATTTTTTCATCAAAAGTAGGCTTATCTACAGACAAATCCCCTACATGAAATTTTCATAGGAGCAGATTCTCTACCAAAGCTTATTTTTGAAGAATATTAAGCAGATGTGCTCTAGTGAAAATAATCTAGAATGGAATTTCCTAATCTGAAAAAAATGATTTCTTTGAGTATTACCAGACTGCTTCAAGAGGTTGAGGCCATAATTATTAGGAAAAGGAGTAATATCCAGGCAATTCCCCCAAAAGTTTTATTCATTTCTAGAAAATAAATTTGAAAGTTGTTTGCCTTTCCCCTTTAATGCATTCTAATACAAAAATCATCATCTTCATATCAAATGCTTCATACCATCTTTTGGTGAGTTATTTCCTCCCTTGTTTAAACACAGGAGGCAGCTTCCCTCTGTCTATACAAATATAAAAACATATTGTATAAATACTGAATATAAATTGATAAAAAAATAAACAGATCACAAAATTTGTGATAAAATTGCACTTCCTAGGGTAACTAAATCCTCTGACCCGGCTCTACTTTCAACATTAAGCCAGTGTTTATAAAACTGGAAAGACAAAAAAAAAAACTTTCTGCACAAAGTAACTCCTCTTGTCCCCTAAATGTTAATATACTCTATAAAACAGATGTTGTGGGAGAGGAAAGTGTAATTGCCATTTCTTGTTTCAGAATACTGAAAGCAGTCCTCTTCCTTCAACAGAACACTTATGGGCCTATCCATGGGTTTTCAAGATGTCATAACATATCGTATTTTCTAGACTGTAAAATCTAATTTTAAAATTTAATCTAATCTAATTTTAAAATTGAATTTAAAAATCTAATTTAAAATTTTTCTAAACTGTAAAATCTCTCTGATAAAAACTAATAGGAAATAATATTTTCTCTTCCTCTAAAGTACATCGCACTTCAAGAGGGCAAACAACAGTGTGGAACAATGGACAAGTCTCACTGGATCTTTACACGATTGTAGCGATGGGACTCAGGAGCCTGAAAAAGATCCATGTCACTCGTTTTTCTGTAATGAACACAGAAAACACTTTTAAACTCAAAAGTCAGATTTCATTAGAATATAAACCAGAATACTCAGCTTTTTAGTTAAACCTAAAGTGACTAGACTACATAATATTACACTCCGAATCTTCTTGCCGACAAAAAGTTGGAAAATACCATATATGTGTGAGAAAATCCCAAACCATCATCAGCGTAATTAAAATATTAGTAGATGAACAAAATCACAATGGTTATGACTGTTCCAGTAACACTAATATTCACAGTCCAGCTGCCACAGTAAATCCTCATGAGTAATATTCCCTTTAAGAACACCATACAAGAAGAACTCTAATACTGGCTTCTTTTTGTTGGTACTTAGATCACCTTTGCAATGCCCTTCTGGATCCTTCTGTGAGCAGCTTCAGTCTTCCTCAAACAAACAGCCCTAGGGCAAAGTAGAGGTCACAAAGTCTTTGTCAGAAGAAGGTTAAGGTTTCTTCCTCTTGTTTTCTGGCAGAGTCTCAGTGATTTCTTCCTCCTCAGCCTTGGTCTTGTTTGGGTTTATATCTGCTCTTTGTCTCAGCACAGCCCACAGCACTGACGGTGCTGTGTAGACCCAGCTCACGCCGGGAAGGTGAGAATCACCCACCCCCAGCACCTGGGGTGGCCAGCACCACCCAGACCAGCACCAGGCTCTGGCCCCACAGGTCTCAGGGCACCACAGGCCTCCTGCTAATGATGACGAAATCATATGCATGCAGATCTCACACTGCCACTCTGCTCTTGAAGGAAACAACAACAACCACAAACATAGTCCCAGTGGTGTCTTATCCCGACAAGGGCCCTGCTCTCAGCCACTGTATCTTGCTATTACAGGTTCGTGAGGGCATCTTATAGCATGTTTTGCTCTACTTCTGCCAGTTATTCTGAGTGTTTAGCATTTTAACCACTCCTGAAGACTTCAGAGAAAGTAATCCTGAGGATTTAACTGCAGAGCAAAATGGATGCCTGTTGCAAAGGAAATACAACTGAAGCATAAAACGCAGATCTCCCCAGAAAAAAAAAGAAACAAAACATAGAGAGAGACTTGCATAAATACATTAGATTGTGACATTTTCATTCTTTCTCAGGAAGAAAATAGGGTTTTTACAGGCTCACAGACACATACATCAATTGATCAAGTAACTTTTCTTTTGGTGGCAAAAAGCCAATGTTTTCTTGCCATCTCTTTAAGGTCAGCAGATTTATTTCCAGTGAAGAACATAAATTTGGAACATAAATTTACCTTCTGAAAAAAATAATTGCAACTAACAGAAGAACATAGGAAAAACTGAAGGCTAAACTGTAGTCTGATTAATGCAGACTAAAATCCATGGTGGAAAGCATCATGCATTTCATGAGGCAAATATGAGGCTGTAATTGCTGTGTTTGTGAAATCCTAGACCAAAGAGAATTGCTTTTTATATCCATTTCATTTATTTTGTGAAACATGCGAAATATTTGTTTAGTATTGTTCTATGGTAGATTACATTCTATCATCCTCTCATATTTCTAATCTTAGTCTGACTCAGATATATTTTACTTGAATTCTGCTAAAATAATTTGTAATAGAAAGAAATAAGAAAACAAGCAACTCCCTCCAAATCATTTCCACTGTAACTCATCAAATAGGGGGGAAGAATACCCCAAACCAAACTATCAGAAGCACATCAAGAGTAAAGGTAATCATCTAAAGTAATTTCATACATTTACCAGAAAACCTGGTATTTTTGAAAAGCCCATAAAAATTTATAAGAGGACTGTGCTGCCTTTTCAGCAGTGACGGAAAATAAAAGCAGTATGCATGCATGCACTAACATCAGTGATTAGACAGAACCCAATGCCAATTATTACTTTTTGACACAAAAATAAGTTGCTTTATAACTGCTGTAATCATCTCTTTTCTATTTCTTCTCTATAACCTTTCCCCACAGTGAAATAAACACACTGGTATCCAAAAGAGTAAGCTGTAAATTACAAACCCCAGTATTTATCAGTTGTTTTGGAATCCAAAATAGGTATGTAAAGCAACATTGCTACACACCTATGAAGGTTTTATTTAAGCCTTAATCCAAAAATAATATAAAAAAAGAAGTTTCTCAAGCCAATATAAAAAGGTAGCATTGTTCTGATACAAAACAGCACTACTACCAAGTAATTATAGCAAGTGCACAACATGCTAAATCATCATCATTGTTCATATTAGCCCATGTTACATCAGTCTGTCTGCTTGCATTCATCTCCCACACAAAATAGCCCAAATGCCACCTGTTTTATTAGGTTGAATATGCACTACTGTGACAAAAGATTTCTTCAGCAATTTACTGAATGTTTCTCACTAATTATATTCTGAAGAGCACCATCATCATATTTCTGTTCCACTGGCAGGAGGATAAGTTTCAGACAAGCCTGTCTGGCTAGCAGAATTATTTTCCTAGTTATACTGGGATTGCTGGAGCCTAAGAAAAGATATTTGACCTTTTCTACAATTCTGTGTTTGCATTAAAGCATTATTAGTTTCATGGCCTTACACAGGCAAAATTTCCAAGGAGATAAATCTTCTGTGCTAATACAGCAACAACTGATTTCATCCCCTGAAAACTGTTTTTAAAAATCAAACACTTTTTCAGACCTATACTATCCACATCACTCGAACTGCAACACAGAAAACAAACCATAATAGTACTGTGATAGGCAGATCCTAGCTATCCAGCCTCATTCAGTCAAGCTTTCACCAATGATGCCACAGGACTTGGCCCGGCATTAATATCTGACTGGTTTACATTTACTTGTTTCCAATGAATCCCTACCCTCTGTCATGTATGTGCTCTTTCTTTGGAATTCTAACCCTTAACTATAACAGACCTGGCATGAGCAGTTGCAGCCAGCTGAACAGTATCTCTTCTAGCTGTTGGCTTCTTATTGTGTGCTTTGTTTCTTCAAGAAGAGTGGCCAGACAAGGTAGTTGTGGGAAGAGGGCAGCGATGCCCCTAAAGGTCAATGAATATGCACCAGAAGAGAAGTTTCCATGTTGCCAATAACAGCAGGAAGTCATTGCACAAGCATCCAGGCTGCAGCTCAAGAAAAGACATAAACAGGCTGCTGTGGGGACAGGAAAAACAGGTGGAAAGGATGTTGTTTTCAGACATGAATGAACATGTGGAGACAGTTGTCAGGGTTCACCAACAGGCAGAGGCCAAAGGGGAAAGAGGAGAGACCTGGCCTCTGCCCTCGTCTTTATTTATATGTTTTTAGAAACCACCGTGGATTGGAGGATGGGAATACTACCTCCTGCTGTCCACTGGTCAACAGAATTGTCTATTATATAGGTTAGGAATTCATAAACATTCTGTGCCGGTTACAACAACAAGCTATGTTTATACAAAAGTGCGTGAGAAACTATTTGCTGAACTAAAAACACTGCACAACTAAAGAACTGCAAAATGCAGAGCTACAGAAAGGAGATTTTTCAGAATTTGCAGCAACCAACACAGATGCTGAACAGACTGAAATTAGGCCTAGAAGAACAGTCCACCTTGCAGTGATGCATGAATAGGCATGTGTATATAGACCTTTTGTTCTAATCCTACTGGAAATTGCAAAGATGGGATATTATAATCTGAAAAATTCCAGGGTTTGTGTCTCAAAGTATTTTGAGGCTCCACTGAGGAACTCACTACTATGGAAAGATTTGAGAGATTGATTTGTGAGTTCTGGCTAACTACTTATTTCTATTACACTCATACTATATGGTATATAAATTACACTGAGATGAGTAGGTATCATCATTCACCCACAGCTGTCTTATATTTCTCATTCCTTTTCCCAGGACAGAAGGAAACATTCTACGCCCTATCTGCAGAGAGATAGGCTGGTTCAGCCTCAAGGAGAGACAACTGAGAGGGGGCCTCATTAATGTCCATAAGTATCTCAAGGAAGGGTGACAAGAGGATGGAGCCAGGCTTTTCTCTGTGGTGCCAAGCAACACAACAAGAGGCAACAGGCAGAAACTGATGTACAGGAAATTCCACCTGAGTATGAGGAACAGCTTCTTTACTATGCAGATGACTGTGCACTGGAGCAGATTACCCAGAAAGGTTGTGGCGTCTCCCTCACTGGAGATATTCAAGAATTCTCTGGATGCAATCCTGTGCCATGTGCTATAGGATGACCCTTCTTGAGCAGGGAGATTGGACCAGATGGCCACTGTGGTACCTTCCAATCAGTCCCATTCTCTGATTCTGTGGTTCTGTGACTTTAAGTGTCTATGTCTTTACTGTTCGCCTCCCCATTCAACTTATTCTTTTCCTTAGACATTTCTGAACAAACTTACCAAAGTTCCCACCTTTTTCATTCCTGTTACACATACATAATACACAGATTACATGACTCTTTCAGAATTTTATTTCTAGCTGTTCAGTGCAAACCTAAAATTAATTCATGCCTCTGAAGAGAAAGGACCTTTGAACTCTCTCAGCCTTCACAAAGAGCTCACAACCAGCAGAAATTCAGGAGAAGGAAGGAGTTGAGTTCTTGTGAAAGAGTTTGAGAAAGCCAAACACACCTGGGGGAACAAGAAGGGGCAGAACTAAGGGTAATGGGAGAGGCAGAAAACACAGGGCTGGGCATTTAAAATGCATTTCAGCATGCATTTCTATTAAGGGCTGAAATTCTTCGTGGACATATCTACTAACTATTCAAGACATCAATGCATGCTACTAGAAAATACCTCCAAACATAGCATGTCACCATCTAAAGTAACTGGTGTAGGATCTGTAAATTACTCATCAAGTTACTGATCTTTATTACACACTTGCATTACTCATGTAAATGAGCCCTATGACACAACAATGCACATTTAGTCATTGAAGACAGAATATTTTTATTTAATTTTCACATCTCAATGCATCTGTACTTCAGAATTTGTGCTTTTATTTAGGTAAATAATGGAACACATCTCCTCAGAACTGAATACCACCACAGTTCTCTAGCCAGAGCAAGCCAAAAATCAAAGAACATTTCTGTTTGCTTAACCTATGCACTCTATCAAGTAAGGTTACTGTTAATTCCCATCTATCTACTAAGTGTGCAATCAGCATGTCGGTTGATTGTTTAGAAGCACAACAGGCAAGAACTCTCAAGGCTGAGAACATTCCTGCACTACCTTTGTGCCTTGAAAAGCTTAGTGTCTCTGAAAAGATAATAAAAGCTGAAGTTTTAATTTGCATGTTGAAATTCATATTGAATGTTTAAAAACTGTATATTTCATGTATAAAACTTATAAAACTGACAAAAGTACTGGTACTAGCATGCAACAGACTAAAGCCATGATTTATGCATTCATTTGTGACTTCTGTGCTAAAAGAATAACAGAAAAATTTGAAAGTAATAATTTTCAGTGTCTTACCATTTTAGAAATATCCATTTGCTACATGATAACGAAATACGGATTTGTAATGCACTGATTAAAAACTGATTTCTATACATGCTTTTAACATATTTTGCAGGAGTTTGTCATTTGATCTTAGATAAGAAGAGATCAAA
This sequence comes from Amblyornis subalaris, assembly GCA_018881555.1. Lineage (NCBI taxonomy): Eukaryota > Metazoa > Chordata > Aves > Passeriformes > Ptilonorhynchidae > Amblyornis > Amblyornis subalaris. The sequence goes on from JACAXG010000092.1 coordinate 1,599,500, forward strand.
GGAAAGGACAGGAATCCTTCATTATGTGATATGTACCTATTTTTTCTTGAAGAATGGGAACCCTCGAACAGGATGAGATAGTCCTCTTTTTTCTGTTTGAGGTTCTTAGCTCTGTGTGGATGCTTTTCTTTTTTCTGGATACTTCTAATGGTCTCTCCCAGCCAGTGCTGCTATCTAAATTCTAATAACCAATTATTCCTCATTCCATTCTAGTGTCAATAGTAAAAATTTAGTAAAAAAATAAATAACATTATACTGAGCAAGCAGCCTAATACAGCTCCAAATTCTGAGCTGACAGAGATGTTCTTTATATAAAGAAATCATTTTAGGTCAACAGTATTTCTTCACTTTTAAGCTCAAGCAAGAGAGTGCACCTTTAGGAGTACAGAACAGTCTCTACCTTCTGGATTTAAAAGGCAAGAGTAGCTGACTTTTGTCCTCCAATATTCTTGTTTTGATAGTTCTCCATTAATTGTAAGAGTTTTCTTCTTATTGTAAAAGTATCTACGTTGCTCTGGTTTACACCTGTTCGTATGATCTATCCCAATTTGGACATTTTCCTTTTCATACATTACCTAAACACGAATAATATCATTACCTTGGCTGAAGACAGAGAAGAAATTGATACTACAACAGAAACTTCTTTATCTTAGGATTGTTTTTCATCATTTCTAAGGATTAAAAGTGTTACAAGTAGTCCTTGGGWTTTGTGGATTAGGGTTTTTTTGCTGTTGGTAGTTGATTAGGTTTTTTTTTTTCTTTTTTTTTAACTGAGTAGCCAGTTATAAGGCCATAAGGTAAAGGACTATAGTTTATCTTGCTTAATTTTTTTGGTCTCTCACCTGAGCTATTCATCCAGTCTTCCTTTACAGCTGGTGAATCAAACCCACACCTCTAGGACATGTTTAATCATATTTCATTTCTTTCTTTACTCCATTTACTCCATGATACAATCAATTGCACCAAGGATGTACCTTACTCTTCCATTACTGTAGGAAAAATACACGTGATTAATTCAGGTATCTGTATTTTTTCCTCTGGAAACTTGATTCCTCCCTTAAAATGCTTTAAGGTGCTCGCCAAGAAGAACAGCAAAACACATGTTGCTTCATAGCCTCTATAATAAAATATACAATTTCTAGGTCTTAAATAATGCAGTGTTTCACTTTGGTAACTGCCTGAAGGGCAGGCAGAACATTTTGCCTAACTTGCCTTTCTCTCTGTCTCAAAATCTATGGGTTTATTTCTGTCATAACTACAAAGATGAAGCTTGCTGTAAAATGATACTGTTTTTAAAACTTCACACTGAAAATTCTTTGCAAGCATAGTGACAGGTTTGCTGCTAACAAGCAAATGAACATCCCAGGAAGAAATAAAAATAGTGTACTACCTTGCACGTTTTTCTCTTGCCTCCCTGCTTCCTGTGCAGTACATAAATCTACATTATTATTTAGTGCCCTGAGGTGCTGAGTATTGTAGGTTGATGGAACACACTGTTGAAAAATTGTCAGAGAAAGCAGAACTAAATGATTCTATGACCTTTCAGTGACATGCCACCATAAGACACTGAGAAATTTGCATGCAAGCTGAAAGGCTTTTTAAAAGTTACTCAAATGTATTTATGTGACATAGTTTTATATTTAAATCTACCATTTCCTCTAAAGAATTCTTCATTGTCTTTCAAGTTAAAAAAAAAAACAAACAAAAAACAAACCAAAACACAAAAGCAAAGAACAAAAAACCCCTAACCAACCTTTGTTAGGAGGTCTGAGTAACAAATAAAAAATCCATTCTTTATCCATTTTTAATTATAGCTTGCATTATATTAGAGCAAGAATTTATTTTCATATCTTAAAAGACAGAGGACTTTTGTTTGTTTTTGTTAAAAAACCAGTATACCACATGTCATTTAAATGAACAAAATAATGAATTGCAAATGGAGAGAACTTACTGAAGCATGAGACCATTTAGCAAAATATTTATACATCCCACACAGATTCTTCCTGAAAAGGTTATTTGAGTGTAAATGTGACATTTTGAAACGTGTGACTGTAGTGAAAACGAAATCAATCATAAGTCATTTATCACTTAGTAATGAAATTTAATGTTTGTCTTCATTCTCATTCTTATTTAAAGAGGTCTTGTCCCTGTAATTATTTGCTTTGAGTCAGACCTTCCTACTTTTTCCAGACAATTAATATTTTTCTTGATTACATCTGACCTGGATAGAGGTCTGTTCTTTTATAATAAAAATATGTTTTAATAAAATTAATAACCCAGCTTCAGTCATTGATATGTCACAGTATTATTATTCAATTCCACAGCATTTGGCCATTTACTATGTCTTTTTCACTAGCTTTATATCCCTTGCAGCCATTTTAGGTAACCAGACAAATTGTGGTCTCTAGATTAACAGTCCCAATCTAAACTTTTCTTCTGCTTGGGCTTTTACTTCGCATCACTGGTTAAATAAGAACAAAAGTTAATACATTCTGTGTACTTGCAGAGTAGACTATGTGTTCACTAACACAATCTTCTGTTTCTATGTTGTTTGAAGTTTCCCAGCTTGTATTCATTTCACTTATGCATCCATGTTATCTGCACAAAAACAAAGGTTGTACAGCTATACTTCAATAATATTTAAGGCGTCTTGTATTGTTTTAGTACACAAATCAAGGAAACATTCCTCCTATCCCTGCTGTCCTCCACAAAAAAAAAAAAAAGGAAAATTAAAAACACACCAGCATATGATCAGGAATTTAAAGGTCAGATAAACGTGGTGTGTACATACTGGATCAATAAGACAAATTATGTCTATATAAACAAAATTAATCTTAACTGCAGTTTTCTTGATCAGAAACTGATTAAGAGTTCTCTGCTAGCTCAGGAAGTTTACATACATGTATGCATGTGTTCTTGATTACACATATATATATATGATATCTCCTTCAGGACATGCATTTTACAAAGGTTTGTCTCACAGATCCTTCTGAAGGGAACAGCAATTTTGTTGTTGCAGCAAATTGCCTTTTCATCAAAGCTAATAGTGGTGCAGAAAAAACCCAGAATACAACTTAGATGGGGTGAGGAGAGCAGCACTGTTTTACTGCACCTATAGGAGAGAACACAGAGCAGCAGCAATGTGTCACACTGCTGATATGAATTCTCCCATTATGGGTCAGAGTTTATATACCTTTATGTTATACAACCCATTCCATGCCCATACTGTGCCAGACAAGCAGGACATGGTAAATAAAAACAGTGATTGAAATCCTTCTGATAAGGAGAGTCTACACGGTACAGCCTGACAGAAATAATCCACTTCTTTGTTAACTAAATTATGCTTGTCTTGTTGGCAAGACCATTAGCTACAAAGGCTTCTTGACTAGTGAGATCTGCAAAGGCCCATGAGACCTTCACTCTCTTGGTCCCACAAAGGAAATGTGTGTCAGAGAACCGTAGAATTTTTTGAGTTGGAAGGGGCCTTAAATGCAGAAGCACTGCATTACTAATCTTTCCACCAGTAAACAAGATCATCACTGCATAGTTTTGGCTGGTGCCAGGCATTGAAAAGAAAAGCACCCTGTGGTCAAGCTTATGTTCCTAAGGCAAGAATGTGCCTTCCATGAAGGTATTGTTCATCAACAAAGAACAGTGCATGTCTACTTGGTCAAGTGGAAGTCATACAAAACAATAACAGAGTTTTTAGAAAGACAAAACCAAAAAATAGGAGAATCCCATGCATTTCCCTCAGACAATATGATTTCACATTAATGTTTGAGTGTTTGAATAACCAGAATTTCTGGCCAGAATGGAAACAAATTATTAACTGTTGGGTTATCCTGGGATGGATAATTCCTTATTGTTAATGGTAATTCTCTTACTGGGAAGAAAGTTTACTTTAAAGTTTTTATGGGACAGTAAACCCAGTTTATTTACATTCCAGTTGAACTGCCAGTCTGAAACTACCGGCTGAGTCTAAGAATCAGTAACAGCAGGCTGGGGTCCCTTCTGCTTCAATTGCAAGGCATACTTCTTGAATCTGCCTTTTGTAATGTGAGAGCATCCCTCCCCTCCCTTGCATACGCGTTTTCCTTCAGATCTGTGAACTACACACAGCATTATAGGAAGGTGGTTGGATGCTCCAAAATCTGAATGTGGGCTGCTTTGGTAGAGTGGTCAATAATCCCAAAGTCAGCCTTGGGTTCCTTACCCAGCTTTACACGTGACACTTCCTGTATCCTTGTCCTGTTCAGAACTTGCTCAGTAGTATGTTGTGTCATACTGTGCCCAGGTGGCAATTCTCTCTGTGCATTCTTGTAGAATTTTTCTTTGGCACCATTAATGTTAACATCCCAAGAAACAGTTAAAAAGTGTAAAAAATTTGCAGTTATAGTTCAAGTTATAACAGCACATAGTAAAGTTATAGTTCAGAGAATCAACCATTAAAAGTGAGCATTCAAAGATTAAAGAGAAAGCTTCTTCCAAATTGATAATCCAAAGAAAAGATGGGGTTTATGTACAGAATATCATACCTCACGTGGGTGAGGGAGAGGTTGTGACACCCTACAGGAGAACACACAAACTCCTATGATAGACGGTAGGACAACTGTTTTTAAGCTTTCTGTTCTTTTGGGCATATTTCTATCTACATTTACAAGACCTGAACTATCTTTGTAAGTTGGTACATCATACTCCCCAAGTAGCCAGGTCTGCAAATAAGACAATGGCTTCAGCATAAAAGTATAAGACAAATACTAAAGCATAAGGAAGAGATAAAAATATACATTTGTGTCAAAGCCCTGGGAAGTAATAAGTCAGTGTTACTGAGTAATTTGAGAATACACAAACCTGGAAGCAAAGTGATTGCATATGTCTTGAATCTTATTTAGAAACTACATTTATATACAAAACTAGCTAATTTATCTACTTCAATTAGTGTCTCTCAGACAGGCGTTCTTTCCTATTGTATATTTATACTAGAGATTATGGCAACATTTCATGGGCTAATTTGGCTTTGAATACCAACAAATAGGTATAAATAATAATAATTAGAAAACCTTTGGATTTGTTTAAGAGCTGTTCATGGTTAAGTGGGCTTTTTTGTTTGTTTTGTTTTTAAATATAACTTTGTGTTGATCATTTTAAAAAAATATAGACATAAGAAATCCCCTCTAACAATTTATCTGGCATTTAATACTTCCATAAAGCACCTCAGGGTGCCCATTACTGTATGATATCAGCATGCATACTAAACTCAATGTAGGTAAGCTGCGTTAATATTATGCTTCAACATCACACCCTGGAGTGTCTTATTGCTTAAATGATGGAAAGGTCAAACATTTACAGCATACTATCATGTTTCATAGAATAGTTCTACATTGCCATTCTCTGTTACCTCACCCTTTTGGAAAAGTGGTTACAAGGAAAAATAACAAACATCATTCAATTAAACCTGCATTCTCAAAGTGCTAACATGCAGCGTAATCTTGCAGTTCTCTTTGGGTGAGGTCACATCCTTTGCGTACAGTGTTAACACATGTACATACTGATACAGAAATTATGTATCAGTAGAAAATCCAGCAAAATTTTAATCAACCATTAACTAGATACTAATATTTTTAAATAAAATGAAAGGACTGAAAATTGCAGAGGGTGACATGTTTAGTGCAAATATGTTAACCTTAAGAAAGAACAGAGCTGCATTGGGTGGGAAACAGAGTTTTAGGTCAGCATCAGTGTTTCTTTACTCATCTCAGCTGGTTTAGGACAGAAACTATTGTCCTGAGAACCTTCCTAGGTAATAGCACACTACCGTGGAGCAGAGTAGAAGAATCAGCAATCATACCTGTGGCATGATGGCTCCATCAATAACTATATATTATATATATATGTATATATATAACATATTTTTTATATATATATATTACATTATATATATATATTTTATATATATGTATATATATTTTTTATATATATATATATATATATATATAACAATATACTTGTGGTATCCAGAACTGTTAGTCTTGTAACATCAAGTCCAGCCATTGACTCAGCACTGCCAAGTCCACTGCTAAGCCATGTGTCACTTAGTGCCACATCTACATGTCTTTTAAACAGCTTGAATTGGTGACTCAACCATTTCCCTGGGTAGCCAGTGCTAGAAAACCCTTTTGGTGAAGAAATTTTTTCCTACTGTCCAATCTAAATCTCACCAGCACAACTTGAGGCCATTTCCTTGGTTGTTATTTTAAAGAGACCAACCCCCACGTTGCTACTTTCATGCAGAGTGATAGAGGCACTTTGCCTTGCTGAACATGGACCTCAACGATCCAGCCCGTCCAGATTCCTCTGCAGAGTCGTCCTACCCTCCAGCAGATCAAAACTCCCACCCAACTTGATGTCATCTGCAAACTTAGATTCTCGAAGAAAATGCTGTGGAAAACAGTGTCAAAGGCTTTATTAAAAGTCCAGGTAGACAACGCCCAAAGCCTTTCCCTCATTCACTAAGATGGTTACCACAGCAAAAGGTCAGGTTAGTCAAGCACGACCAGCGTTTCCTAAAACCATGCTGGCTGTGTCTGTTCCCCTGGCTGTACTGTATGTGTCATGTTGTGGCAGTCAAGATGACATGCTCTGTGACCTTCTCCAGCACCATCAGACTGACAGGCCTGTAGTTCCTTCACACGAGTTAAAGGTTCCTGAAGGGTCTTTCTACTTCTCTCAGGTTTCTCTGGTTCCTGAAACTCCCCTGTACACCACGCTAGAGCACTCTACTGCAGATTATGCCAGCACTAGAGCCAGCATGTAAAAGGAGGATTTTTGTTAGTGCTTCCTCCACTTAACCTGCTTTTGATTAATTCAACTTGTCTGTCACAGCAGTTCTATATACTATAAGGATTGAGACTGCTCAAAATATTATACCCCCTGAATATTACTTAGTCTTTAATTTGAACTCAACGACCTTTAACTGGTCATACAGGACTCTACCAGGAAAAACTAAATGTAAATTTTAAAAGCAGCAACCTAAATGCTCTGCTTCTCTCAGAACCTCAGCTCTCATCCCAGAACAAAAGAATTTTCTTCACTTACGGAGAGAGGACACTGCTTCTGCAGGCACTTGGCATTATTCATTTTGTGGTAGTGAAGATTTTCTAGAAAACATCAGACCCTTTTTGTCAGCCTAGTTGTAAGATTAATCATGCCAATACGTCGTGCATCTCTGTAGAATTCTTAGAAGGTTGCTAAAGGAGGCTGTAGACACAAACTGCTTCCTAGATGTCACTGAAACTCTTTCCTCTCCGCAAGTAACACCACTTCAGCATTAACTCCTCAGCTTGACCTATAAGATACTTCTGGTCTGAATGCCATTAAAAGAAAGCAGTATAACAAAAAAAACCAAAACAAAAACAACAACAACAAAAAAAACCAAAAAAACCAAACCAAAGAAAAACAAACAAAAAAAAAACAAAACAAAAAAAGCTCCCCACAAAACCCCAAAAGCACAAAAACTAAAAGCACAAACAAACTTCCTCTATCAGCATGGATTTAAAAATCCATGTCTATTTTATGCAATACTGTGTTTGGTGTATCATTTAAGTGCCGCCATTATTAATTCTTTTGCTTTTCATGTCTTTTATTAGGTATTTCTGTGAAAAATAATTACACTATATGTAGATACATAAATTAAAAAAAAAWAAATTAAAAAACCTTTTTATTTTGATTTACCTTTCTGATTCTTCTTTTCACTCCAAATTGGGACTGTTCAGGGACACTTGGAATTAACAGACCACAAATGCCACTGCAGGCTCTCTAGGACAATAAATTATCAGTACCAGTTTGAAACTAATTCATCAGTAAAATGTGATTACTTTTTCACACCTAAAGGAAAATGCTTCTTTTGCCGGGTACACAGAGATAAAAAGACATTTTACTATTTCTCCTAGGTTTTATGCTTTCTTTGAAGATTAGGCAGGCTGCTACTAATGAGACCAACAGAAACCAGTTTCCCTTCTTTTGGCCAGTGTACTCACTTCTTAACACAAAGTTTCAAACAGAAACTAACCAGAATGTAGGTGCTTCAAGCATTGCTCACAAAATAAAATAGATATTTATGAATGAAACTTATAAACATTTCTCCATAAAGTAAAAATGTGTAGACAACCATATATCACTATAGTGGTGGGGTATTTTCCTAATTTTAATACAGACAACATAAGAAAAGTGGATTTCAAAAGTGAATCCAGACTACTCCCTTCTTTCAACACTTCACAGGTATTTCTTTCCCTCCACAGTTAAAGCTGAGGGTTTCATGCTTTAAACATGTAGCTCTCACTCTGATTTACTATACTTAAAAAGAAAATGTATAAGCAATTGTGAATATGCATTTAATCTTTGAAGTACTTCTTGAAAACTCCCCTTAATTTATCCATTACTTAAGTCGTCTCTTGCAGATACTCCTTGTGCAGTGACATCAATGATGCATGACTGCATTGCAAAATAGACTTCCAATGCAGAAAAAAAATCTCCTTCAAATGCTAAAATTTATGCACTCCTAATTAAACAATTTTATTTTTGTAACATTCAAGAATGAGGCAGCATTTTAATCAAACCAGCTGAAATTTGTACCAACTAGAAGCATTCTTAAATATATCAATCACACTGCCTTTGGTGCTGTATTTGAATATTTTGCTGTCTTCAAAAAAGCCGTATGAGCAATCCTGAATTGCATAAAGTCATGGAAGATACAGATTTGAGACTTATATTGAAATCGCCTATAGTTGCTGTGATGGATTGACTTAGCTGAAAACCAGGTGCCCTCCAAGCTGCTCTATTATGTCACCTTCTCAGCTGGACAGAGGAGAGAAATTAAGATGGAAAAAAAATCATAGTTTAGGATAAGGAAGTTTACTAAAACAAAAATGAAACTTTGCACATGCACAAGCAAAGCAAAAAAACCCAAAGGTTTTACCCTCCACTTCTATCAGCAAGTGATGTCTGGCCACTTCCCGGGAAGCAGGGCTCCAGCATGCATAGCAATTGCTGTGGAAGGCAAGTGTTGTAAATAGTGAATACCCTCACTTYCTTCTCCTTTCCTTAGCTTTTGTATCTGAGCTGATGTCATATGGTATGGAATATCCCTTTGGTTAATTTGGGTCAGCTGGGCTGGTTGTGTCCCCTCCCAGGATCTTGCCCACGCCCAGCCCCTTGATGGGGGGAATGTTGAGGAACAGCACCAATGCTGTGCCAGCGCTGCTCAGCACTACCCAAAGCACTGGTGTGTTATCAACACCTTTCCAGCTACCAATGCAAAGAACAGCACTGTGAGGGCTGCTGTGGGAAAATGAACTCCATCTCTGTCAGACCCAAATACACTTCAACAAGCAAGTCAGTATACCAGACAAAGTAATTTTAGAAGTATTGGCTTTGTCAGCCAAGTATTTTGGAGTCAAAATTCGAGATATTTTGTAAGTGATAAAATGCCAATCTTGACAATTCTATCTCCAAATTCTCATATATATCCTCCTATATTATATATGTGTCTCTAACGTATTCTGAAAAGTCTCCTCTTTCTCTTTGGAATCAACATCAATGCTTCCTCAAATAAGACAATTAGACAGGTGCTTATGGTCCATTTCCCACTACACGAGAAATTTCCAAGCCTTTCACAAAAGCTGAAAGTCAAGCTGTGGAGGACGAGTCGTAAGCATGTTTTGTCTCAAACATTCTGACTGCTGTGACAGGAAAGTTGTGATTGGAAGAGAGGAGCCCAAAGAGGTGGGGCAGTGCTGTTCTGAGCCATCTTCCTGCTCTGTGTGGAGACTTGTGCTGAGTCATGTGTGTTCCCTCCACCCTGAGTCACTTCCTGAAGGGCTCTAAAGGACTGGCTGTGCATGTGCAAATAAATGGCATGAAAAGTCTACTTTACATACCAGGCATGTGCCAGGATAACTATAAAAGGAAGAGGATTGGTCCCCCTCCCTCTCTTTTCCCTCTCTTTCTCTTTTGCTTTGCCTTGCTACCACAGCTCCAGACCATTCATGCAGCAGGACCAACACAGGATCTAAGGACTGGTGATCTTCTTTGTTCTCTTTTTTCTTATCTATCTTCATTTTTCTTCTTTACCTTTATTTCTCTTCTCCCTTGCTTTGTCTGGGTGAAATGTGACTATGATATTCCTGTACTTCATACTTAAGTTTGTTGTGGGAGTGGGGAACTTGTGGAAGTGTATCGTGGCTCATTAGCCAGCACCTTTGAGAAATGGTGTACTGTGACTTGTGAGCCAGCACCTTTGAGAAATTTGTTGTGGAGGTTGAGAGCTTATTGAATTGTAGTGTAAAAATGAAGGGCTTGTTAGCCACCACTTTTGAGAACTGTGCTGTAAACTTTAAAGGCTTGTTAGCCAACACTTTTTGAGTCTAAAGCAGTGAGCTTGTTGCTGGAGTTAAGGTGACTGTACAGTAAAAGCGTAAAAGTTCCCTGACACACAGACTGGTGTCTTTGTTCAGCCTGATGAGAACTGACAGTGAACATTGCACCCACTACCAAGCAGGTCATGACACAAGTAGCACCSACCGTGACACCGTGACAGTGTTGATATAAAAGAGCTGAAGTCACGGCAATCATTATAAAGGCAACAGCTATGAAACAAGATACAATGGTCATCTTTCGGGTATTTTTGGTTGTGCAATATGCTAACTAAACAGAAGAAGTGCAAGAAAGAAAATAACATTTTCCTACCAGTAATCTGGAGGAAGGTATTACTAAAGAAGAGTCAGCAAATCCAAAAAAGAGCAATGGCAATGTTGCAGGAATTCAAAAGGAGAAAAAAAACATGTGCTTTTAACTGTATGAGGGATGCTCAGTAATCAGCGGGTTGCACAATCTTTCTGATATCTGTAAGCATTAATCCACAAAGAAAAATTAGAAAATAAAATAAGTAAAATGAACATATCACCTTGGTACTCATATAACTAGAAAAATTGTTCTTGGTAAAAGTTACTCAAGTACAGGACTGCATCTGGGGAAAGAATGAAGACTATGGGTAGCACTAAGTTGTAGCAGTGATGGAGTTCTGCTGATTGCAATTAAGGGGTAAGTGGCAGTTTAAAAGTTTAAAAATTAAGCCCTGATTTTCAAGGCAAATTAGCAAAGCATATGAAACATCCTTCTACAGATAAATAGTGATGACTTTCCTACAGTCAAGAATTTTAGCTCCACATTTCTACAAACAAACAAATATTGAAAAACAGGCAACAGAAATAGTTTTCTTTTTTTAGGTTCTAAGAACCTATTCCAAAATACTACTACCCTCCTAGCCTTTATAATGAAAGGTAGTAAAATAATATTTACATTTCAACTACATTTAAACTGGCCACTGATTCTGCAGTGGAAATTAATCTCTCAGTTGAGACACTATTTGAAAATGAAATGAGAAATTAGATAGCATCAGAAAAGKGAGAGGGCAAGGAAGAGAGAAGCCCACATCTAATCTCCCAGAAGATTAACTAACATCAAGTATCCTACAGATGTTGAAAAATCTCAAGTCATATTTTCTTTGACACACAAAGTCCTGAATAGCTTCATGTTTAAATGAACATGCTCAAGGTGTTTAAGGGAATAAAGAAAACAATTCTTGGCATCAAGAAATTCTTTCATCACATACCTACAATTATCAGAATCCTTAATAACATAAAAAAGGGTAGTCACAACTGGGTCTTATTTTAAAATTTCCTGACTGAAAGAATGTTTCTTGTCATAGTCATCCTGAAAGTGTAAAATTCTCAGTATTGCTACAAGAGGTCAATCATACAATAAAGCTGAGGTGCACATGTGAAAATATATAATCATTCAATACTGCAGAGGAAGGATATAGAATTGAATTTAGAGATCTTTTACAGTAGCAAAAATCATAACGAATATAATACAGGTAAGTTGTGAATCCTTAACCACAGGGAAGAGAATTAACAAAGAACACAAAGGAAATTTAGGAAAAGACTAAGTTATGGGTTGCCAATTTGCAAAATATCTGAAGACAATATTCCCACTCCATAACTGGGATTCCTACATGACATTGAAAACTACCATTGACCATAAAGAAGCAATCACTTGCCACCTACTTTAGTGAAATGCAACATTAGATGCATCTGGTTTAGTATATTTATAAACATAGAATTAGTGGGAATAGTCAGGGCCATGCAGAGGGACCTAGACTAGAGAAATGGACCAACAGGAATCTCATGAACTTCAAGAKCAAATGCCAAGTGCTGCCCTTAGGCAGGAAGCACTGGTGCAAAGACGCAGGGCGATGCCTGCGTGCCTGGGAGCAGCTCTGAGGAAAGGGACCTRGGGGCCTTGGCAGACACTAGTTCAGTATGAGCCAGCAGTGAGGGCTGCTGAGGTGGCCAATAGCACCCTGGAAGCCATCCATCAGTGCACAACTAGGACATCAGGAAGAAGGATTACTCCCCTTAGTTCAGCACTTGTGAGACCACATCTGGATACTATACCCAGCACAGGAAAGACTGACAAACTGGACTGAGTTCAGCAGTGGGCTTCCAAGTAGGTTATAGCTGAAGCACTTGCTGCGTGAGGAGTGGTTGAGGCTCTGGGATATGTTCAGCTTGACTTACCAGGAAGCATGAGCAGGTTTTAGTATTTAGGAGGAGCTCCTGAGAAGATGCAGTCAGACTTTTTATGAAGGGGAATAAGGTGCAGAGCCATATAAATAGTAAGGAAATATTCAAAAATGAATAATAAATTTTCTTACATTCTTAATATATTTCTAAGACAGCAAAACTTAAAAAAAAATCATCTGAAATATTACCATGCATTTTTACATGCACACATTGATTTTTTTGTTTTTTAAGAAACTTGGTATTCTCCCCAAAATATTAACAATTTTTCACAGACAAAACAGTGGTACTAGCAAGCAGAAGGAAGACACAATGCAAAATACCATTTTGCAGTGATTCAAGAAGCAGAAGGAGGCAGTTATCCTCTTCACTTTTCATCATGCAATCTAGTAGTACTTTTCAATTTTTCTTACTACCAAATTTCTGTGTTAAGTTTATGCTTGCTCTTCTAGATGCTGATATTGCTTTCCTCCTCAATTTATCTGTCTCGTCCTTTACTCTCAGAAAGTCTTTTATTCCACCATATCAAATCAACTGATAGTTACCGATGCGGCAACCAGTTTTCTCCCTCTATTTCACAGATAAAATCGAGACAGTCAGAAAGGAATTACTGTGACACAAGGACAGAAAAGACATTTTTCTGTCTTGATTTGCTGCCAAAGCCCTCTGCACTTTTGTTCTGAAGATCAAGTAGTTCATTTTAGAAAGAGATTTTTTTATTTCATATTTGTCAAAGTCAGTTGGCATTTACATCATTTCATGAAGATTAAAGCTTCAAACCACTGTTTATTAGTGGTATTTCCTCTCTTAGCTCTTTAAAAATATTAATTTAAATGATGAGTAAATACCTTAATATAAAAAGTTTTTTTAAAGTAACCTCAGAAGTTTTTGTATTTCTTAGCAGAAACATGGTGGCATATGGCTATAATAAAACCAGAAGAGCACAGAAAGAGCAACTGATTATAACAAAATATTTATGGAAAGTAGATTTCATCATTTGGGTCATAAACTTCACAAAAAAATGAATATTCAACCTCCCTTTTTAAGTAGGAACAGGAGTTGACTAAAGTTAGCTATTTTTGCAGAACAGGCTTCAGAATTGACAATTAGACATTAACATGTATATTTTCAAATTCTGAGCTGAAAATAATTAGATACCTTAAATTTTTTATCAGAACAAGCCTACTTTTGACTTAAATATATTTGCTCTGAAATTATGCCATTTTTAACTAAAAGAAAAATACAGTGAGTTTATAACTTCCTTCAGAGCTCCCTGCAGAATTCAGGTTTCTGAAGAGCCTTTGTGAATACACCAAAATTTAGTTTACAGCAATCCTAAGAAATGTTGAAAAGTACTATACTTTCTCCACTAGCATATCAAGAAAGTGTTTTGTCACAGTCACTGCCATCCGTCAACATGAAACATTAATTCTTACTTAAAATGACAGTGCTCAGGAATTTGTATGAGTTCTCAGCATTGCTAACAACAGATAAAACCCAGAAGTATTTCATGCACACACTGAATGATGTGACAAAGGCATACTAATGAAGAGGCGGATGAATATAAAAAGAATCTTATTTAATCCAGCAGAATTTGATGCAGAACTAATGGACAAAACAGACCTGAGAATTTTTAAATTTTTTTTTTCTGTTAATTCGTTAGGCTGTTACACTGAACAATAAAATATTTGACTAAGAAAGGTCTAAGTACAGACTTCATTTGAACTTACATGGCATGGAAAAAACAGCAGTGCTAGAGAAGATGTGTGTGTACCTGTGTTCTCACATATTCTCCCTTTTATCATCTTCCAACGCCTTCTGATGAATTTTTCAGTACATTTATCATTCTACATCACATATCACCCCATGAAGCACTGAAACTCTCCTGTGTGTCACATGGGCTAATGACAGGCTGGGTGAGCAGTATTCCTCATAAGTGAGGGACAGTAGGACAGGAGTGGCCTGGCCTGGAGTAGCCACCACACAGGGAGCAGCACTCTCACCAGACTACAAAGTCTGTGATTCTACAAAGACTCATTAAGCTGAAACAATTTATTGTACTTGGCAAAAATATCCAAAATTATCTCTGGAAAATTCTGAAATATACCCTGAAAGTGCAGGCATGTGTGTGTAAAAACAGGGAAAAGAGGGAAGAAGAAAGGACATGATGTCTATGTCCAACCTTTTCTAAAAATTTATTAAAAATTTAGTTTGCAAATACAGATGGATTTTAAAGGTTTCTGTATTAGAAAAGTATTTGTATTATGTGCTAGTGCCCAGGTGCTGGTGGCAGCACTGGGGGGTCTGCTAAGGCGGGCCCTGTATGGAACAGCTGGGGCTAAATCCCCAGCAGGGATATCCCTGTGGCCCCTTGGTGGGACAGCTATCTGCATTGTGGCCTGTGGAGGAGCCTGTGTTGGAGCAGGTGGCTGTTTCCTGAAAGATGCATCCTGTGGAAAAACCCAAACAGTTATTTTGTGTGTCGCTAATAACATCCTTCCACAACATTATTTCTCTTAATGAGCCAAATAGCAAATTTATATTTTTTATACAGCTTTTTTTGGGAGTTAGCAAAGATGACCATTATACTCCAATAAAATAATATTACTGTAAGACATTTTACTCAGGCTGTCATGTGAAAAGGTAAAAACTTGAACCTCTAAGGATTACCCTCTTCTATCCCCCGAAGGCTTAACTATCTACCTGAGTACATTCAGTACACAGAAAACCATGATAGACAGTTATCTTTTATCCTGGTAACTAAAGACAACACCCCTCCCTCCAGAGAGGGAAGGAACTTTAAAGCTTTTCTCTTCAACCTTTAAAGCACTACCTTTAATTATTCTAYTCCAGAACAGCTTTGGCTACTTTGCTGTTTTCCACAGTCATGGCATTTTGATTCAACTTTAGCACACCTCCTGGATTCCAATAGCAACATCAAAGGAAAGCAAGTAAATTTCACATTTGCATATGGGACAGTGAGATTTCAGAGAACAGCTGTCTATACTCACCAGTAAATGGATTATACCCATTTGCAGATGCAAATATTTCTACTTGACTACGAAGCTCAAACTCACAATTTATTCAGGAAAACTAGGTTAACTACAGCAATTCTTACTGCACTCTAAATTTTAAGTGAAGGTCTCACAAAATGTCCCTAATGCACAGTGATTATTTTTTTTCCTTGGGTTTGTATGTTTTGTGTTACTACAATGCTTATACAGAAATAAGAAAATTTAAGAACATGTCACACAAAGCAGACATACTTCATTTACTTTCTAAATTAATTATAAAAGCATCTGAGACCCTTACTTGTTTTTTTTTAATGAAAACAAATACAAAAGGTTTTCTTCCCTACAATTTCCAGTAAGGTTAAAAAAATTAACAAGAATCAGAAGATATGACTGAAGGATCAACTACAATGTGATCAAATCCTTCCTAAGTCTGAAAATATCAGACAGGAAAGAAGTTGAAATAATAGTGTATCAAAGACCAAAAAGTTAGAGGGGTTTGTTTCTATCTGTGGCATGAAAATATAGCTGCTGGATGCATATCTGTTTCAAATTCAAGGTTGAATAAAGAACAGCTGCATCAAAAAGAACAAGTCCCAACAGGTACAGATTTTTCACAGATTGTACAGGCACTTGGCCATCAAAGAGGAAAGAGTGCTGTGTGACACCTGATTATGCAAACTCTTGTTTTCCCAAGTTCTAGAAAAAAAATGCAGTTACTTGAGTTCAGTATAGGTGAAATCAGGAACACTATATGGAAGACTAGGGAATAAATAGGATAATATACCTAATTATSATAGTGATAAAATATCTTTAATTAAGACATTATTGAAGGGATGAAGTAGATGCAGTCACATCTGAGTGGTGTGTATTCATAACACATAAGGGCTGGACAGCAAATGATAAAATATAAATACAGACTTTGCAACATAGGGGTTTGCCCCAGTTCCTCACTTAGTGTGATTTTCTGTTCTTAAGTAATTGATTTCCAATGCAGTTTATTTTCAAATGATTTGAACACTTCAAGTAATATTAGTCAGAGATATACAACAGGATAAAACTGAATAGCCTAGAAAAGGCTAGTACAGTTTATTTTCATTTTTAGACCTATGCAGAAGTACAAACAAATCCTACATGCGGTTCTTCTTATCTTACTACTTACTATTTGGAAAGTCACATATGTTTTCTGTCACATAGTTAAAATGATGATATAATCCCTTTATCCTCTATGATTCAATTCGGTTGGTTTTGGTTGGTTTTGATTTTTTTTTTTCTAATATTATACAGACTGGCTATTGCTCTTCCACAGTTCACTTAGAAGCCAAGCTTAGTGATCCTCAGCAGAAATACAATGAAGACTAAGTGCAGACCACAGTATTTATGTTTGCTCCCACACTTCTTCACATGTCTTGTCTGAGTTCAGGGCAATGAAAATCAATCAGGTCTGTCAGCTCACTGGTTTCTGATGTAATGTTCAGTAACTACTTAATAGTGACTTTCTGTCTCGAGTCCTGACTATCTTCTCAGTTAAGCATTGTGCACTCCTGAAACAGAAGCAGATTAAGCAAGATATATTTGACATTTTCTTCTGTATTGGGTTTATGTGGCAAGGTTTTGACAGTGAAGAGGGCTGCAGGGGTGACTTCTGTGAGGACAGCTAAAGCTGAGCCAATCAACAATGGTGGTAACACTTTTTTTTAAGAAAAATATTTTAAACAAAGTGTAAAAAATTCTGTACAGCAGCTACAAAAGAAGAGTGAGAAAAAACATATGAGAAACAACTCTGTAGACACTGAGGTGAGTGGAGAAAGAGGGGAAGAAGGTCCAGTCATTGGAGCAGGGATTCCTCTGCAGCCCACATAGAACGTGGCAAAGGCGAGTTGTCCCTAAGCAGCCCATGAAGGCCCATGTTGGAGAAGATATCTGCACTGTATTCTGTGTGAGGGACCCCACAATGGAGCAGGGAAACAGTGTCAGGACGAAAGAGTGATAGGGACAGAGTGTTAAGAACTGACCACAGCCCCCTATCCTTCCCCCTGTGTAGCTTGGGGAGGGGGAAAAGGTAGACTAGTTAGGAGTGAAGTTGAGCCTTGGAAGAAGGAGGATGGGAAGAGGTGGTTTTGGTTTTGTTTTTGTTTCCCACTACTCTATTATTAACTGTCAATAAATGAAATTAATTTCCACAAGCTGAGTCTTTTTCACCCGAGACAGTAATTTGTAAATGATCTCCCTGTCCTTCTGAGAATCCATGAACTTTTTCACTGCATTTTCTCCACCTGTTGAGGAGGAGACATCAAGAGAGCAGCGTGCTGGGCACCTGGCAGCCAGCCAAGATTAACCCACCACAGCTTTCTTTGAACCAAGGCATAGAAATATGCATAACAGGTGACTGTATATAAGCTTTTGTTAACATTGTAATGCTGCTAAGTATAAACAGTAGGCAACCACATAAAAACAAATAGGGATTTGTGGGATAGTTGTGCAAACAAGGTACAGGAAAGCATGGACTTTCCTGCAAGATGAGAACCAATGATGAAAGCAGAAAGAAAAGATTCATGGTAAAACATTCTGCAGAATATTATCTGGTGTAATCAGAATGATCCTGCAGAAAAAAGAACAATGACTGACAAAACCAGAATGATTCAAAAAGATTAAGATGAGTTATGCCAGAAACAGATAGATTCACCCCATTTTTTCCCTGTGGAGGAGACTGAGGAACATAAACCAATGAAACTGGAAAAGTGGGGAATAATGTAGTAGCCCATAGCAGTTCCCTCATTGAGAGCTCTCAAGCCTCATCACTTTGATCTCTGCAGCTAAGACCATCAATGACCACAGCCATCAGTGTTAACTTTATGGCAACAACTCCCCGAAGTAGCACAGTCTCATGTAATWGTAGACAAAGTCTTAAAGGACTAATTGTATTCCATATGGAATGACTATAATGGATACTGTGTAGAAACTAATTATTAGCAGTATGTATTATTAATTAATGACRTTCTATTTTTGTTCTGAAGTTTGAAACTCACCTGACTTATCAGTCTTTTAAACAATCTAAAGGTAGTGATCCTTGATATATATACAAATAGGCATGCATTCAGTTGCAAAAATTGCACAAATCCCAGATTACCTATTTTTGAGAATTAAACAAAAAATCGGTGTGTTCAATGCTGCATTATGCACCTCAGAGTCAAACATTTTGATGCATATAGAATCAATAATTCCTCAGAGAAKATACTCTAAAGGAGAATAACATGGTCTACCTTTTTCTGTGCTACCAAAAAATCCCCAAACAAGCCAAAAAACAAACAACAAAAAACCACCCTAAAAACCTCAACAGCAACAACAAAAACCCACCCCACAACAGCTTCAATAGCAAAAACCAATTACTGGACTCCAGGTTTCAGCATTGGACCTAGCTGCTGCTACTGAGTGTATAGTTCTGGGAAAAACTCCCATGTTTCTGTCTTGTAGCTCTCTAATTAACTGCTTGTGTTTTGGTGGTGTAGCTCCTTGATTCCCAAGAAAGGCTGACATGCATATGATGAAGTGAATTTTTTCTCGTGTGTCCGATATAGTTACAAAGGATCTGAAAAGCAAAGCAGATGTGTAATACTCTCCTGTAATACAGCAAACATGCTACAAGGAATACAATATCTCCATTCTCTTAATATTAAACATGCAGTGTATGCTCTAGTTCTTCTGACAAGCAAATCTCATTGATGCTTTAGAACGTGTCATATAGGGAAAAAATCATACTGTATTGAAATTCATCTAGTTGAGAGCAAGGAAGTTGGGAGTGCTTGGGAGATTGGGAGGAGACACAGCCAGGACAGGTGACCCAAACTGACCAAAAGGATGTTCCAGACTATATGACATCATGCCCAGTGTATAAATTGCAGGGAAGAAAGAGGAATGGGGGGGACATGTGTAGTGACAGTATTTGTCTTCCCAAGTAACCATTGCATATGATGGGGCCCTGCTCTCCTGGAAATGGCTGAACACCTCCCTGCCCATAGTGAATTAACTCCTTGTTTTGTTTTGCTTGTGTGCATGGCTTTTGCTTTCCCTATCAAACTGTCTTTATCTCAACCCACGAGTTTTCTAGCTTTTGTCATCCTGATTGTCTCCCCAATCCCAGTGGTGAGGCAGTGAGTGAGTGGCTGCATGGGGCTTGGCTGCAGGCTGGGGTTAAACCATGACAGTCAGAATTTCATTTGGAGATCAAGGTAGTCTTAAAAGTTAAGGTAAAAAAGTCTTCTGGAGTTTAATTCCATTGTTAAACATGACCAAGGTATTTGGGTACAGAAATGCTAGAGTGAGTTTTTGAGAGAAATAGAAGATCTATGTTTTTGTGGTAGGGATATAATCACAGRGAATGCCATATTAATGAAGTAGTTGGTCAGTATTTAAGGGAATCCTACCTAGATCCAAAAAGCCAACATAATGCTGAAACATTTAGGATATAATTTTATGCAAGATAYCTGTACTTCTATTTGGTAAATCTGTATACATGCTTGTAATAGCATGTTATCGTGTTCCTACATGCAGCAGTTTTCATTCTTCTTCCTCATCTGCCATCAACCATCTAATSAAAGATATCATTAGGAAGAGCAGCAACCTTTTCTTATACCATGAGAAGAAGTATCCTTATGTTCCTTAAGTTACATCCCCCTCCCCCTCCAAAAATACTCCACAAAAAAAACCCCAAAACACAGACAGAGAAAACAACATTAAAAAACACCCCAAACCCTGCTAAGTTTAACAAAAYTACCACAGTATACCACAAGGATAAGTCTAGTTTGTCTGATGTTGACTGGCCCACTACTTTTCCAAGTGACTTTGCTCATCCCAGGGGTGCCTAATATTTCTTTTACGGAYACAGAGCACAGTCTGATGTCTCTGCTGGCAGTCTTTGTAAGACAAGTACAAACTGGTTACTAGCTGATGAGCACAAAGATGATTGGTAGTGCCAGAAAGAAAGTGAAACACTGAGTAAAACTGAACAAAYGCTGACTAAAAGGTAAAGGAACAAGTTCAAAGAAAACTAGGTAGTGTACCTAAGATAAAACTCCTTGAAGTCTGATAGATGCAGAAGTCTGCCCTTAGCTTGGAAACATTATCATTGTCTACTGGTTGGAGTATGAAGCATATGAAAACAAGTCTTTTCAGCCATAAAAGTTAAGATGAAGAAGTAAAATAGCACTGTAACTCTGTATGGTTTTGTCATCCTGACTAAAAATAAAGGGGAATTACACCTTAAAATAACCCAACATTAAAAAGTCCAAATTTCTGGCCCATTCATAAACTCCATTAGAAGTACTCTAAAATTAAAATTTCACACCACACCCTACAAGTTCCCAAGTATTTTAAATGAAGTGTCACTGCCACAGCCAAGACTGGGAGATATTTTTTTTTAAGGATAGCTTTATCCCATTTTGCCTTATAGTTTTCTTGTCTCAACCTACTCATCACTCCTTTCCTTAGCACTGCTATGGAGTTATTCTAGGAACAATAGGAATATAGCAAAAAAACTATTTCTTATACAATTTTATTATCATATTTAACATCCAATAAATAAAATGTTTCTGAACTTTGCTGCACTGAAAGTTCCATCAGTTCCCATGAAGAATGCTGTTACRCGTTGCCTTCCGAATTTAAATGCATGTTTTCCACATGTTATTTGGCATATTGATTAACTCGTCTCCAGTTTAGTACAAGTATCAGGCATAGTAAGACTACACAGATGTCTGTCTTCACTGTACCTATTGGTTGACAGTTCAATATATTCCTTCGTGTACTGCATTCTCTGCAGGAATTAGTGATCAAGTGCTTATTCGAATACTATCAGAGTTACAGCAAAGCAGTTCATTTAATGAAATGCTTTACTGTCATTTCAGACTCATGTCCTCCACTGCACGTTTTCCTTATCTGTGCCCCCTCATGATTTATGCTTCTCTCTTCATTTATCAATACTGCAAAGACACCCTCCCTTTACTAAGTCCCTGGAAACTGGACATAGTGTTGATCTTTTGAAACATATATATTAAGGCCCTATGTGAAGTTTCAGAGATTATATTATGGATCCTGCTGCTTGATCTCTTAACAGAGTAGTGAAGTATTGATCTTAGATGTCATCTGCTTCTTTGCTCCAATAACTCCAGAATACTGGGATCCAGAGCAATACTAGATAAACATTATGATTTTAGCTTGTACTATCTCATATTATTTTGTTTATGAAGCTTTAGAATCATCAGGGATGAATGACACAGATAAATGCTATAACTAAAAAAATAAAGATAAGCTAAGTTTACACTGAAATTTCATTCAGCTTATAGCAACATCAAACAGCATCAGAACATTTATCAAGATGGAATTTATATCCTGAATACATCAAGTATCTGCAAAGACGAAATAAAGCAAACACTCTTGGCCTGACAAGCCAGGAAACTAAGAGAGTCAGAAAACTAACAGGTCAGGTTTCACCATCAAAATGCAGTAACAAAGAAGTGTGACCTTATGGTAAGGATATGCTGTTAACTAATTTTAAATGTATTAAGTTCAGTAAACCAGCTTAAAGGTCCAAATTAAATTGGTAATTTAAAAAACAAGTGGTGAGAAATGAAAAGTACTGAGAATTGTTCTGAGGAACACTATCTGACAAAGGCCAAATCTGAATTTTCAGGACAGCACAGCAGCAAATTTCTGCAAGCTCTAACAGTGGGATTGCTGGTAACAAGCAGAAAGCTACTTGTGATCTACACATGACTCATATTAAAACTGGAGGGTCATAATGAAAGCAAGCCCAGCAACTAAAATAGAAAAAAAATTTATGCTGAACTTGAAGAGCTCTGAAGTGCTTTGGATTCAGAACACACAGCCCTCTTTCCTACAGAGGATTCCTTAGAGAATAAAAATGTAATGGCTGGCAGAATGGTTACCTGATGGGATAAGGGGATTCGGTCCATTGCTGCACAAAAAAAAACCCCAAACCAAATACTGTAATACAAATAAAGAAAACATTCTTGATCACTGACATTTTCTTGTGGGAAGAATCCTAGTTGCCCAAAGGTGCATATCCAAGGCATAAGACGAACTGAATTAGAAAACAAGAGAGAAACATATTTTTGTTTAACAACAGAAAAAAACTGTAAATAGACCTGAGTATTTTCCTTCCAGTTTGGAGATGATAGGCTGCAAAAGATATCTACAGATTCAGAAAACCCTGACCAAAAAATGCCCCAAAAGAATATGAAAAAATTCAAGTAGATGAATATTCCTGTGGTTAGTAAATCGTCTATAAAATGGAATTTTTAAAGTTATTATTTAGGCAAGAAGGAATTTATTTAAGATAGAAGTCTTATGATTTAATATATTAAATCTTACTAGTTTCAGACTAAGAACTAAAGCTCTACCCTTCTGAACTAGTTGAGTTCTGTCATTAAACGATTCATTGATACCTACTAATGTACAAGTTACTCAAATGCATATTTCTTTTTATTTCCCGATTTTCCCATTACTTACTAATTACTATTTTCCAAATAAGTAATTTACAAATTACTTATACTAATCCAGAGACCAGGACCTCTCTCATCTTTCTTCAAGCCTATGACAGATGTGAGAAGTGTTTCCATTCTGGATAACTGGGAGCGTGCAATATTGTCTATGAGCCGTAATGAAAGCAGGAAATTGACATTTTTTTGGTAATAAAGGCTGGTATCCTCAGTATGAATATTTATAAAGTACTGCTGTACTCCAGATTTAAGTTGTGTTATAAGAAAAAGTAGAAAACAGGTGGTGGTGCACACAAATCAAGCACAGAAAAACTGGAATTTGCAGAGTGTATTAAAAATCTGAGCTCAAAGATTCCACAAACACATTTTCAATAATAGCTTGCAAAGAATTTTGAGCACTTTATTGTACTAACTTGGCTTGTCCTTTAGAACCAGCCTATCACCACCATTATTTCCAGTATATAAAATGATAACAAATACTCCTCACATTGCTTGTAAATAAACAATACTATTCCTGAGACTAGAAACTCTATTATTAGCTCTGTGGTTTTGTCATTCAACTCTTAATAGAAGCATTGCCTCCCTAAAACAGCCCTCTAGAAACCACAGCATAACTTACTCTAACAAAAAACATGAAACTTTTAGCAATTAATTTCTTAAGCGTTTTTTCTTATGAAACTATATAGTACCTCTTCTGGCCCAAAATATTCCATACAGTGTATTACCACTCCCTTTCCAGTACTAAACAACTCTTACTTATCTGCTTGACTAAAATTTAAGTATGAGGCAAGGAGAAATTGTAAAATACCTAGCTAAAGTGTAGAGAGATAAGATAATTGCAAATTATCACAACAAAAAAGGGTTGACATACATGAACCGAAGTTCACAGCTTCTATATTTGTAAAGAGGGTAACTCTTCGCCACTAATTTTTATACAAATATTAAAAAGTGCCAGATTAATCAAACTGTTTACTCAAATACAAAGCACATATAACTCATACATGATTGCTACATGCTATTTCCCATAGAAGTTGGTATTTTCCCCCTAGTCTTAACTAAAAGAAGGAATTAATTATAAAACAAATTCTCATTTTGATGGAAGCAGAAGGACAACATGACCCAAACCAGACTGGGTTTTTTGCCTAGCTTTTCAAAGACAGTTGGATAGCTAGAAACAGCTTACAATTTTCTTCTTTTCTATCATGGCTGTTACAATCGCACCTTTATTCTTATGAAGGTAATTTAAAATGAAAGCATGACAGAGTGAATGGAGAGTTCACATGATACAGAAAAATGAGTTTTTGAAAGTCCTTGACATGAATGTCTTATAACCCTGCAGTAAATATGGATATTGAGATGATGACTCAGGGGTAATTTTTTAAGATCACAGTTGCTTAAAACTGTTAAAGGTTAGAAATCATTAAAAGCTCAACAATGTAAGCTGTACATAAGAGAGATAGGAAGCCATCTTTTCCTTTTGTAGCTACAAATGCAAAAACAAAGCAAAAAAAAAAGAGGCAGTACATATTTTCAACTGCAGTTATTTTTGAGAAAAATTACAAAAATGTTAGATGTAGTTTCAGGGGTACAGACAGAAACCACACCAACACCTCTGACTGTCATCTAATAACCTGTAGTTTCTCTGAACATCTTTTCAGCCACCTACCAAGGGCCTTGCACGTAATCTAATTAAAGTTCTGGATAATCATTTTCATTGCATGTTTAAAATGAAATGGGATAAAACTGAAACTGAGCTTTGATGCTATCTACTCTGAAGTGAAAAATGCACCACCGAAAAATTACAGTAAAGCTAAACACAGGGAAGGATTAAATAGTACTGGACATTCAGTGTGAGAGAGGCTTTCGTTAATAAAAGATCAGCTTTCCTTCAGTTCTCAAAGGCTAAGAAGTCTGAAGAACAGCACTATTCAAACTGAGTAATGGAAGGTCTCAAGTAATCACCAGCAGTGTTAAAATAGCATAACTATTTTCTTATTGATCAGGAAAGAAAAAAAAATACGGAGYGCTGTAATTTGTCTTGCTCTACCCACAGACTTCCTTTATGTAACAGACCAAAAGCAAACAGCTTGCTAGTGCTGCAATGGCCACTAGATGTCAACAAAGTCTAACAAGCTAACACTTGAGTTTCGCTTTCAAATGAGGTGCAAAGCAATAGACTTGAAGCTATATTTGTTACACACATTTGTATTGATATATGCTTACGCAAATGTACACTACTTGGCTCCGTACAAAATCCAATCCAATCCAGTCCAAAATCCAATCAACTTAATGTAGTGGCAGAATGGTAATAATCCACAAACATCAACACTTCCAAGTTCACACAAGCACATGTAGCTAATCACGCTGTAAATATAATTTTTGAGGTATTATCTAAGCTGCCAGCAGGTGTCAAAATAAGCTGATCTTCCCTGCCTGGATAACTAGTGAACCATACTGTGTGCTCACATTCAACTTGAAAAAGGCTTGGATAATTCTTTCTCTTCCTACTTTAAGATCTGTGCAATTTTATGCAATAAAAGTCAATGAGAAGAGCTGTGGCAGATTTGCCATGACCTACATAGTGTATGCAAATGGACACTTTCAGTTTTCATGCTTTCTTTCTTGAGCACCTTGCTTCTTTATGACACATTCGTGTGTCTCCAAGAGACAGACCTGAAGCTTATTTTAACTTTTGTGCTAATCAGGGAAACTGGAAGGAAGAGAAATAGAATTTTCCCCATGAGAAGAAAAAAAAAGCTAAGCACTCCATTTTGACAGGAAAGGGGAGGCTCAAACTTACGCTGCTGAGAACTAGAAAATTAATAACCCTTTTTCTCTTTGAAGTTCAGTGGCCTAAATGTGAAGACGAGCATATACTCTGATGACAGTCTCTCACTCACAATTGCACCAATTTAAGTCATAACAAACCACTCCAGATCTACCTGATGTTAACATATGCCACAAGTGTTTATCAACTAAAGTAAGGAGCCCACAAAGACCACCCAGTACATGTCCTATCTCCCTCCACCTTTTGATGACTTCTTTGTAAATCACGGAGATTATGAACAAAATTATTCCATCTTATAATAGATAAAGTTCCAGATAGTTTCCAATCTTTAATTCAAAGTATTTTTAGACCCACTTTTAACCATGCAGTTACTAAATAAAAAACCTAGAAGAATTTTGTAATATTTCTAAAACTGGCATTATCATTCTGGTAGTCAACCAAGTATTCATACCACAGCTGTTTCAAAGAAAAGCTGAGTAGAAATGCTGGGATCCAAATTGTCTAAATGCTATCAATTTTGTTCAAAAATTCTATGGTATATTATGCTTTCTTTTAATTGTGAAAGCATTAACATACATATGCTTTACATTTACTACCAAAGAGCTCAGTCCTCGAGTTTTAAAGACAACTGGGAATGATAGGCTGTGTAAACAAAATGACATTTGTAACTTTCAAACAATGAGTGAAAATGTGGATCTTTCTTTCTAGACTTTTGAATAGTCAGATATGGTATCTTATCAGATGCACTTCAGATGAGTACACTTCAGAGGGAACTCCTCTCTTGACTTTTTTTCTGAGTTGTTTCAGGAACTATTCTGATTATTAAGATTTTGTTGGAGCAGCTATACATGCAAGTATAGAAGAATCCTTACAACTCTCGTGCAGATATCAGAGCAAAACACCCCAAAACCTAGAACAGATGAAACAAAACTAATCGCTTCAAATCTACTGAGCTATCAGTTTGTTTTCTTCTTTCCTAATAATTATTGGAGAAGTTTAAAACAAGATAAGTATCACTCATCTATTCTGACTTTTAAACCTCTCAATTTGCTCCATAGAGCCCAAGAGCATTCAGTTATGTGACCAAGATTATTTTTGCTGTGGTCATCATGAAGGCAGCCATATTGACCCTCCTCTTCTATATTGGTCTGAGCTCACACTAAGGGGTCTTTGCTCTTTGGTCCATTTCAGCTGTGGTAAATTAAAAACAAACAAACAACACTTTCTGCTCCCCCCTTAGAATGCTTTGCACTGGCATACTACTGGATGCTTTGATATGCGTTCACAGGACACTTCTATGAAAATTATTTCAAATTAATGCAAAGTATYGGATTTTGAAAGCTTGGAGGAAAATGTCTAAGACAAAAATATCCCTACAATTTGAAACCTCCTCAGTTATGAACACAATCAACTATAGTAATTTAGTAACAAGGTGCCCTTTAAGTAGCTCAAACCACTTTGTGGGGCTTTGTTTTTTTCCAGTTAAAACTGAAGATGCAGTTTTATAGAAGTTGTACCTCAAGATTGCAAGTACCAAAAGCTATTAAAAAAAAAAGTTACACTAGCATGACGTAAAATGATAAGAGAATTTGGATTTTCACTGTAATGCATTTACTTTAGCAACCTTGAGGGGGAAGACAAAGTATATCTAAGCAGCCTCTCAGAATACACATTGATTCTAGAAGAGATAAGGCTGGTAATTACAGCACAAGAGACTAACTTCCCAAAAAGGAAATTGGAAAATGTGACAGAGAGGAGGAAAACCGAAAATAGACCCAAGAAAAACAAACATCCCCAAAAGCCTCTAAGAACAGTAGGAAGAATGAAGCTATTTAAGCATCTAGAAGATGATGACAGCGACTGGAAGAAGAGAAAGGAAGCAGTGACGAAAAGCAATGGTTATTGCAGAAGTTGGTATTTTCCAAAGATGACAGAACACTTATCCCTTTAATGACAATCCTGTGAATATACAGGGTTACCATCAGCATCTCCTACCTGCTGATATTTGTACTCCTATGCCAGAAGACATTTGTTCTTGCCAAATGGAAGGGCAAATCTATTATTAATGTAGATTCTGGTTCAGAGGCAGCTGTAGCCACCAAGAAAAGAAGGCCATCCTGTTGGCTTGAAATTCAGTTGCTCTTTGTTAACTCTTCTGTAGTAACACAGTTGGTCAGAGCTCTGGAAAGCTGAGAAAGTAAGATCCATTGGTATACAAACACACATATTTGTAAATATATATTTATTTTTTTAATATATATATGTATATATACACACACACATATACCTGTATATAGATTTTTCCAGTAACACATCTCCTTAGAGCAAAGACCTTACATAGTGTTGATAAACTTACACCCCAAGGCATAATTTCCATCTTCAAACAGCCACAGACAAAATCATTGTTCTGTTATATAGGTTTACACAAGGGACAAAGCAGAGTGGATTAAAAAATCCCTCCTACATACATAAGGATGAGCTCTATAAATTCTGTCTGCTGTTTAATTGTCTGTCTCTAAATCACTAGACTCTATGTGATTTTGCACTTGCTGTATATAATTTCTGAATGACCCAGGCTGTCATAGCAGCTTTCATTTTTATATGTGCTAACTATTTTATGCATGCACGTGTTCATATCAGTCAAACCATAAAGTAATTGGGAAAAAGACACTATTATTTTAATTATATTGTAAAAGGCTAATTTTATAGTCATGTAAAATTGCTGAATTTCTCAAACAGCCATATAGCATTGCATAATCCCTAGCAATTAGTCTCATCAGGCAATAAATCTTTCATCAGCAAAATGGTACACAGTAAATTATACCAGGAATGCATCTTTGGAGAACAACAAGATGACACATACAGTGAGGGGAAAAAAAAGCAACACATGTATTTCTGGTACAAATACAAAGCAAGCTCATAAAAACCAAGACATTTACTCCAGGTTGTCTGAGAACCATCCCATGTAAAATAGATTACAATGGATCATATAGTGAATCTTTTAACACGCACAGTGTCTATAAACATCCTGTATTTTTATTGCTATGAATAGTAACAGCAAACATGACTGAGAATACTTGGTTTTTTTCTTCACTTGTGCTAATGGTCCCAGTGCACATGAACCACAAAGTACTGCAGGCACAACGCCAGAAGGTACTCAAAAAACCCCTCCCTCTTTCTTCTCCCCTTTGCTTCTCACTATCGATAAATAGGTCTCAAACAGACCTAGACAGCCTCCTAAGAAGAAAATTTTGACATCTGAGTGCACATCGCATGGAAAGGCAATGCAGTCGCATCAGCAGAAAAAAATCTGTCTGTCAAAAGAAGACATTTACACCGGCATAAGGTCTAATAGAACTTGCATATCAACAAATTAGAGTTCTTACAGCGCAGATAAAACTCCTCTTTTCAATCATTGTTCTTCTCAAACTGTCAGTTTCTGTCAGTTTTTTTGTCTTGTAAGGCTGACTGAAAATTAGCTTATAAAATTATGCAACTGCTTTACTCTAATAGGTCTCTTGATGAAAAAGTTATATGGAAAAGGGAACTCCACATCTAGCAAAAGAAAAGACCTATCCATATTCCACTGTTATGCTGAACAACTCTGAGTTCAGAGCCAGCGGGATAAAATCATTCAATCAGGTTTCGTTTGCTTTTCCTATATTGAAAACCTTAAAAACTTGGGTTGCACAGTCATCACACCTCATTCTTTGTATTCATTGTTTTTAAAGAATAAGATCCAGCCTGTGTTCTCTCCTAGTTCCTACCCTTCTTTTTGTAAAAGCCACAGAAAAAGTAGGTTTAAGATGAAAGGCAAGAAAGACTAGTCATCAAGAGTCCAAGGTTGTCTCAGTGTCTCTTACTTATTTATCTGTCACTTGAGAGAATAAACAAGAAACAGAGGAATGAAACTATCCAATCTGACTCTCCATTTTTATGTTTATAAAGAATAGTATGAGGAAGTGCAAGCAGAATAAGCTGTATGTTCTGCTACATATCACTGGATAGATTTAAGAAGGTTGCTATCATAGTGGGACAGAAAAAGATTCAATAATTCAAAATTATAACAGATGATATTATGGCTTTTTTTTCAAATTTCTTCTAAAGGCAGTAAGCAATCACCATCTGAAATGGACTGGAAGAAACTTTTTTTAAGGTAATTATTGTTTCTTATGAGCTCTTGCTTTTTTTTCTCTGAAGGAGCTCCATCACTATGGATGGAGAAGGCCAGCCTAAATTGCTTCTGGTGTTACCTGTGGCTTATGTGACCTCATTATGCATATAGTCAGCATGGATTTTTTTCTGAAACTAACAAAGTACTGTGGATTTTTCCTGCTTGGATTTTGGATGATAAATTTAGGATTGGCCATCTTAGAAGTATCTGTGACAACTGTGAAATTGACATCAAAGTATTCAAGAAAATGAAATGCAAACAATTTGAAAGGCAGAGGATTTTCAGCTACCTTTTAAGAACTCTGCTTTGTTTGCTTTTGACATCTTTACTTACCACTACATGTTTAAAGACCAATGCCTGGTACACTTCCATGAAAGATTCTTTATAAAAAGTCAGTGTCTGTGCTGTGTCAATTACAGAAGGGATTTGCAATGCAAAATGCAATGTAAAATGTGGGGAAAAATACTGACAACTTTGAAATTTTTGAGTGTCAATCACAAGGTAAGTAAATATATCCCTATGCCATTAAATTTTAATAACCACAAAAAACTAAGTTACAGGAACATTATTAACCAAGTTATATCAAAATCATGATGAATACAAATATGCGTAGTTTAGCTTATCTCAGAGAAACTAGATGGATTTGTTCTTCTTGAGAATCTTTCTCCAAGTATAGGAACCTAAGGATGTCAGGAAACAGTACTGAATATAAACCTTGGCTGACTCCTTGGTTAGTTCATTTGATAAAAACTTTTATTATGAATTTATGGAATCCCTTGTCATTTATGAGTGCTTCCTGTCTACCCACAGTCTGTGACAGACTATTCTCAAGGAATATGTAGAAGCTCTGAATATTTTTAACTTTAGAATTTCCTACTTTTTGATACAAAAATCACTGTATCGTAGTAAGAAACAGATTTAAAAAAACTCAAACATATAGATATCAACAGTTTGATTTAAACAAGGGATTGCTAAGCAAATCAAAATCAAGAAAGCAAGGTACAGCAAGAAATTAGATCATTAATATGGGAATATTACTCTGAATAATTGGTGATGCTTGTAATGTTTTGTTGCAGAAGCTCTTGGTGGCTAAGGGCAAAGCTGACTTGACTGAATGTTTCCCTGTAAATTGCCTTGTGCTGTCTTGACATACAGAAGGAAAAATAGCAAACAAAAATGTTAGTTCAAAAATAAATAAAGGTCCTATACTTTAAAACTATTTAGATAATTGTTCTATGCCTGTGGCAGGAGTATCTGTCCCACCTTGGCAGCCCCAGCCTTTCACACCCTTATTTGCACTCCATGCAGCAGTAGCCCATGGCTGTGGCAGGTACCTCATGACCCCTCTTCCTCCCACCTCCCACCTCCCACAGGAGAGGGAATAAGTGCATATCCTCTTGGTCAGCAGACTGGATGTCCCGCCAGTGAAAGGCCTCAGCCCAGAGAAGTTTCTGGACCGTGACCATGTATAACCTTGAGCCCCAAAAGAACCAGATTATAAACAAGGCCTCTGAAAGAAACCATGTGCAGTTTTCCTTGGAACAGCAGGTCTGTGATGGGAAGCCTCCCCTTGGGGCTGGGATGCACCTAAGAAAACTTCCAGGGACTGAGTACCTTCATCCCTTTGCCAGGTGAGAGAATGTGTCTACTGGATGTCTGTGAGTGACCTTTCCAGTGAAGTGAACCCACCTCCTGGGTACCCCAGAGTGAGAGGCCTCCCATGCATGTGTGAGTGCATGCACACTTCGGGTCATCATTGTTGTCCGTGCAGGAGCAAGATCCCTGACCGGTAACACTGAACCTGTAACCTGTAACAGAGTGTTGTCAGAGTTACCCCGCTGTTTGTTAGTTTTGGCCATTGGTTTCGGTTGCGAATTGAAGTTTGTTCGAGTGTGTCATCTTTGTGAAGTTCTTTTTCTGTATGTCCGTGAAAATACCTCACATATAATGGGAGAAATTTCTGTTAAGGAGTTCTGAAGTTGAATGTTTCATACCTGGAAATAATGCTTTGAAATTCTTAAGAAGCTATAAGCCAAACTACCATGACGAATTAAACAATGACTAACTACATGGAAGGGACAAGACTGATTATTTTATCTCTTGTCTCACAGGGTCATGAAGTTATCAGAGGGATGGAGCACCTCTCCTATATAGAAAGGCTGAGAGAAGTGGGATTGTTCAGCCTGAAGAAGAGATGGCAGCCTTCCAGGACCTGAAGGGGGCCTATGGGAGAGCTGGGGAGGAGCTTTTTACAAGGGCATGTACTGATAGGACAGGGGGGAAGGGCTTCAAACTGAAAGAGAGTGGTTGAGCTCATGACTGTGAGCCAAGATAAGGCGCATTTCCATAGTCAGTTCTTTCCTTATATAATTGGCTAAATGCCAAAGTATCTGCGTAGAAGAGATCACTGCTTTAAAGCTCCAGAAACATTGCTGCTGGAGTAAGAGATTACAGTTGTTCTCTTTATTAGTACTCTAAGTCAGGAATTTCTAAAGCATAATTACATAGTAAGTACAAACTGAACAGATACCTCAGGCTACAAGAAGTTCAAAATGATGCTTACAGGCAATGTCAAAAACCTTGGAGAGACTAATTCCTACAATGATTGGGGACTAAAAAGAGTAACTTAGAAATGCTAGAGAAGAAACTGCTGCCACGTGAGTATCCAGCACAGAGGAGCATGCTCTTTGTGTTTTTTATGCATGCTTCACAGTGCAACTACTCAACACTCTTGGCCTTGGACTAAGAAGTGGTTGCAGTGACTTTGGGTGGAGAATAACCTGTCAGCCCAAGCTGCTTTGGAGGACCTGGGAATTGACCTTTTCATCATAAAAACTTTAATGATATAATACCTATTGAACGGTACATTTATCTTTCTTATAAGACTACAGTCCAAATCACACAGACCAGATTATTACTTTTTAGGAGCTATTAACCATTTACCAGTGCCTGACGGTGCATTTATTAATTACAAATACAAGCAACAGAAATTCACAGAGGAGCAGCAAATTTCTGATTTGATCATTCTTAGTATTTTAGTCCAGGTTTTAGGGCATTCAGACAATACTGGAAGAAGAGTAAGAAATCTGTCTGTGGGAACCTGCAAGCCAGATGATGTTAATCTTCTACTAAGATCCTGGATGATAATGGAAGAATAATATCCTCACAACATCTAAACTTGTCAGATTTTGCCACTAATCTAAAGGCCAAACTCTGACTTTTCAGAGGGACCTGCACTTTTTCCACTGATGTCTGATGAACTGAGATACTCTAATTGAAAGACAGCAAAGCAGGTTTTGGATGTTGGCACAGGATCCAGAAGTCCAAGTATTTCCCACTCAGTCATGGATATGTCAGAAGGGCTGAGTTGGAGCCAATAAAAATACTGAACTGCTCAAGGCAGAAAATATTGTACTGATGTATCCCTTTAAAAAGGATAAAGAAGGAATATGTAACGTGGAATTGAACAGAAAACACCATACTTCATGCCTTTGCATGCCCTACCACTCCACTCTTGAAAAGAAGGAGAGTTTCAAGGTTTGGGAGTCATCCATGTCTTTTGTAATGGACAAGCAGTCCTAATAAACACATCAGACAGGCTGTTTTAAAGGAGCAGTAATTAAGGTGGTATTGACTTTCCATCCTCTGAAAATGTTAAGATAAATTTGCAGTGAAAACAAGACTGAGTGTAGAATTTCTCTGATTTCTTTTATGACAGAAACCTACTGTCATGACTAAGTCGAAAGAACAAATATGAACATTCTCACTATGAAGCTTTCTCTCCAGAGCTGTCATCTTACTGAAAAGTTTCTGTATTCCAGGGTCCTCTCACAGGCTGAAGCAATTAGAGTCACCTTCAGATCCAGGATGCCCATATGCAAGAGAAGAAAACTCAGTGGTAATTAACGCTACAGTCAGTTTGTTAGAGACAGACTCCCTTTCCTAAACGCAGAGTACTGRTTGTGACCTTCTGAAAATAGGACTGACTCCCTCATTAGACAAACAGTAAGAATATTTCTTTTAAGCTTTCAGACATAGATGCTACATCTCATCAGCATGTTGGACTGCTCAGTCAGAAGGGGCAGCTGACAAACATAATACTGAGGTCAGAGATTAATACCATAAATACAATGGAYCTGCTACTGAAGATGTGATTACCATATAGCACTGAGAAATATTACCAGTTCTCAGATTTTACCTTTTTGTTTGTTTGTATGTTGTTGTTGTTGTTGCCTTGTCCTGAAGATGCCAGTGAGAAGAAGATGATGCCATTAATGCAAACTGACGTTTTTGAAAAGGTCCTCTTTCCATTTGAAGTCAATCTCCAAGTTTAATTTCTTTGGAGTAGTGGTCCAACATCAGTCATTCCCAGTCATTTAACTGGCATCCCAAGTGACATTCTATGGCCTACTTAATAAAACCTACTCAAAAGAAAAAATAAATGAAGCTTAATGAAAGTTAAGCTTTCATTTATCAGATTTCCTGTGCAATTCTGAATTTTCAACAAGTATGCAACAGTTCTACATTTCATTTTTTTAAACAAATTTAATAAATCCCCTTTTCAAAATAGACATGTCTATAGCACACCACATTATACAYATTAAAACAAACCTCCCACCTTGATGAATTAACATTTTCAATGTCATTGTAAAAAATTGTATTGCAAACATTCAAACTCAGAATACTAAAGCGTTTGGGTAGTGTTATCTATACCTGATGTGCTGAGGCCTGAGCAGCAGGACACTGTGTGATTAACACCATCAGCATTATTTAGCTAAAAATAGATGACAAAAACACTTATCCTTGCTGTTTAACACCAAACCAGCACGTAACTTTCTGTAGTTATCTGCAAGAAATGTATCATTTTAAGAAACTTTCCCAACTGAAATGATAGGGTATTTTAGGGGAAAACCCTCCCAGCCAAGACCTGGGCTCTGGCCAAGCCCTGGCCGTGGCTGGTTGAGAAGTGTGCCATCAAATCCAGGTGTTCTGTGCTAAAAATATGATCAAGTCACTTCAACTTGCTGATTTGGGCCTATAAAAGCTAGAACCCCTTCTGAGCAAACCTGAGACCTCACCTATGGATGGGCGCACCACGTAGGATTTCCCAGTTGCCGGGAAGGGTTCTCCAGGTCTTCGCTGCAAAACGGGCCTCCCCAGTGACTTCTGGACTCTGGATGATGGTAACTATTCAGGCAATTGGTGATGTATCTTTCTAAATCACTATCCTTTCTCTCATATAGTAATGATTAGTTGCATTACCTTGCTTATTTTTGCTTGTTGCTAAAGCCAAGCACTTAGTAAGTTCATCATTTTGTTACACGTATCATTTTACTGCTGTGTTGCCTCATTATTTCTAATAATATAAGACCATTCTTTCTACTGGTGTCTGTTTCCTTTTAAAGCATCCCCATCAATTAGCAAAACACCACCTTTCTTACAATTACAGAGAATTAAAAATGGACCTTACTACCAAACTTCCTCAGTGTTCTGCATTTAACTTTCCAGTGGAATTTTGGTTCAGGTTTTTTTCCCACTGTACTCAATGATTCTTGGGAGAACTACTGATAGATTTTTGTTACCTGTGTTTCCTTCCATCTGAAAGGAATGTGTTAACATAAAGAACCTGAAAGAGAAGAAAACCTTACTCCCTCTCGAGAAAGTGTCTGATGTTCTCAATTCTTTATCTGTTCAAGTCGTATTAAGATGATTGGCACCAGTGGTCCATCTTTCAAAGTGAATATATTTTATTCTTTCATATTTGTGAATCCAAACCCTGAATACTTAAAGATAGAGAGCAAATTTATTTCTCAGGAAGAGCATAAGGAAATTTCAAAAAGGTACTCATTGATCTAACACCTCTTTGCCTTAGAGAGGTCTAGCTTTTACAAGCTAACCTGACTGTAGTAATTAAATCAAATTAACATAGTTGGTTAACAGAGCTGATTATGAACATAAGCCACACTCATATCTGCCTTTACTGCTATTCTATCCAATTTCTAACAACCCATGATTGATAAACAAACTTATTAAAAATGTTTAATATTATAAATAAAATAAGTGGGAACACATTGAATGTACTCCATGATGCACATATACAGACTCCAGAAATAAATTAATATCGCTATATAATATACTCTGAACAGGAGATACAGTGGATAATATTTTTTAAAGACCTCTAGCACTCAAATGTCTGAAATTTGGAAAATAAAAAATGAAATATCACAAGACTGTGCAGACAAGAATATTTACAAATACTAGCTTTTTATTAGAGTGATGTCTGTTAACGAGTGTTCTGGACTATAAAGAAACAGAAGAAGAAATGCTGGTTTGCTTTATACCTAGAACTCTCCAGTATTGCTTAACAATCTCAAAGGAGTTTGAATCTTTAACGGAAGAAATTTTCTAACTAAAACTCAAACATTTTACCCCAACTTGAAGTTTTTTTCACAGAACTACTATAAATTCCTTAGTAAAGTTTGTGAAATGCTGGCTTTCACTTTTATGACTAATACAGACTTCCCACTTTAAACCAGAAATCAAACTGAGTTCTGCAATCTTGCCCAGTCAGCGACTCGGTAACACTCTGAATTATGTTGCACTCTCTTTTTCCTTCTTCCTTTCTCCTACGCACCTATTTAATGGTGTATGCCAGCCTCTGGGAGACTTGTATCCACACAGATTTTATCTCCATTACTACAGCAGGGAGGAAAGTAATTATTCACCAAGTGAATATTTTATTGTTTTTTTAGACAAATAAACACTACTCTAAGGCAGAGAGATATGTGAATTGGTACTTAAGTAGCATTGCAATGTTTATACCTCAGTCAAAAATTGCCACTCAACATCTTTTACTGCTATAAGTAACAATAAGAAAAAAAACTAGTTTTGAAGTCTTGGTTTATCTTTTTATGTGTATACATACTTTAAGGAAGTGCATATCTTCTTAAATGGATTAAAACAACCCAAAACAACAAAACTTACTGTCCTCTCAACTGAAATGTAATCAATAAACTTGCAAATGTGCTACCTTTTAAAAATCTGTTCTGATATATGCCTGTGATAGTGAAAGTGAAGCTCAGAATCTCTAATTGCATCTCAGAGAGAGGAGTGCTGCAGATGGTGCACAAGGCATTTAATATCAAGAATTCTGTGTTCAAAGATTTCACCTGATAATACGTCAGAACTACACTGAGGTTATACAACACTTGCCAACATATTTCTGAGAGGTGATTTTCTTCTTAAAACCCATATGAAAAAATAAGACAATTATTATGCCCTATTTACAGTCAAATTTCAGTTTAGATATTGTTTTTCCTTTGTAGTGTTTCTTTTTGTCCTGTGACATGTTTTTAAGTCCTCATCCACTTGCCTTTGTAAATTTCGTCTCTTTATGGATTACAAACATTGAAATACAAAGTGATCAGATATGGTAATAGATGTCAAAAATGAAATATTTGGGTTATAGGTAATGAGCTCTCAACATATATAATAGGTAGATGCAGTTAGAAAATGGGAGAATTCAAGAATTACCAGTAGCAATTTCCATTCTCCAGGCAGCCAATTGTACACCTAGTTATCAGTAAGGAATACTTCTATGATTACATTCAGAGTTTGCAAATGTCTTGCCAGATTCTTAATAGAGTCTCCAGAGCTGACTGAGCACCATTATTCCATTGACTTCTCTTATTTTCAAAGTGTTAGGAAAAGAGACCTTTGTCACCTTTCTAGATTTGGCTGGGATAGACTTAAATTTCTTCATAGCAGCTCACACGGGGCTGTTTTGGATTTGTGATGTAAAAAGTATTGATAACACAATGATGTTTTAGCCATTGCTGAGCACTACTTACACACTGTCAAGACCTTTTCTGCTTCTCACACTGCCCCACCAACAAAGAGGCTGGAGGTGCACAAGAAGTTGGGGACTTCTTGTGCACTGGAACAGCTGACTCTAACTGACAAAAGGGTTATTCCATACCATATGATGATGTCCTGGTTTCAGCTGGGATAGAGTTAATTTTCTTCTTGATAGCTGGTACAGTGCTTTGGCTTGGATTCAGTATGAAAATAATGTTGATAACACCCTGATGTTTTGGTTGCTTTGATGTTTGATGTTTAAGTAGTGCTTACTCTGAATCAAGGACTTTTCAGTGTCTCATGTGCTGCGAGGGAAGATGTACACCAGAAGCCGGGAAGGAGCATAGATTGGATGAGGGAGCCGTCCCTTCCTGGAGCTGGCTTGTACCTGCCTGCTGAAGGAACGTAGTGAATTAATGCCTTGATTTGCTTTGCTTTGCACATGTGCCTTTTGTTTTCCCTATTAAACTGTTTTTATCTCAACCCATGAGTTTTCTCACTTTTACCCTTGCGATTCGCTCCCCCATCCCATTGGGTGGGAGTGAGAGAGTTGCTGTGTTAAACCACTTAGTTGCCAGATGGGGTTAAAACTTTACATAAAATTGTCTATAGTTTTTTTTGGACATTCAAGCAACTAGAAACTATATGTTTTGCCTGCGTTTTTTCTCCAGAATCAAAGGCATCACACCGAAATATAAATTTTAATAAGAACATCACCTATTTATTCATATTTATTTAACAATTTTGGTTCACAGTTGAGTTTACTCTGATTATCTGGGTGTGCTGCACTTTGTCCTACAGTACTTAGTGAAAGTGCATGTCAGATGTCAGAATATAACCAAATATGTCCCAGTGGTATAGCACACATAGTCCAGGAAATACAGAATGCAGAGACAGCAAAAAAAATGATAGAGAGCTCGCTAAAGGATCTGCTACCCCGGAGAACATCCAGAGAAGACAACATCAGCCTCTTGGAGCAATTTTAGAAACCCTGAAACAACACTTAAAATTGTGTGTGTTATCCTAATCTCTTTTTTCTTACAAGAAATGTCATAACATACGTGTCTCTCTTATTTGACTTTAACAAAGATATTCTTGATTAGAATAAGCCTATCTGCTACTCATTTTTGCTGTACTCAATTCATGTCACATTTGAAGTTTTATGATCCTCATAAAAATCATTACCATCTTTTGTCTTTTCGACTCTTTGTTCTTCCACCTGCAGTGCTCCTGTCACCCCTAATGCCAATACAAAATTGCTCATGCAGAATTGGCATGATGAACTTTGCTGCTCAACATTTTTTAAGGAAGGGACTGCTCATGAAAACCACAGAAACCCAGCAGTAGTAGCACCCAAACTGGGACCCAAGCTGGATTGCAGCAGGCACTTAGGCAATCCAAACACTACCTGCACCTGGACAGGAGACTTAATCTGACTTGTGAATGACAGCACAGTCTCACATCAGTCCTTGCTAGGAAAGCAGAAAGATAGCAAATGCAAGGCAAGAAGTATTTGAATAAAGAGGTCCAACATTGGAGAAACCAATGTTGTGCTACTATTTAAACTGGGCATTTATACAATAACAATGCCCACGTTATTAGTATTAGAGAACTATTAAAAATGAACAAAGAAATTGTTGGCTATTTCCTAAACACTGTTACTTATTCAATAACTTAAGGCTTAGTCTTTTGCTGAATTCTGTTTAATTGCTTTGCCAACTGATCTGTGCTTAGGAGAGTTTAAGATGATTTTTATCACATAATCTTTATTATAGTTGTACTTACATAAATGATTGAAGGTTTGAGAGTGACATACAATATTCTTAGGAAA
Source organism: Amblyornis subalaris (assembly GCA_018881555.1). NCBI lineage: Eukaryota > Metazoa > Chordata > Aves > Passeriformes > Ptilonorhynchidae > Amblyornis > Amblyornis subalaris. The sequence goes on from JACAXG010000092.1 coordinate 1,639,313, forward strand.
GCAAAAGAAGAGCTAGGAGTAGAGCCTAGATAGATCTAGTGAATAAAAAGTAGTAAAAGGTGTTTCGAAATTTAGCATACAAGCAAAAAGCTTGTGAACAGAAATCTACTTTCTCGAGATATATATAAAAATCTGTACAAACATGGTTGCTTGTAAAAATGATAAAAATACACTGCCTCTGCTGAAATATTGCAGTACCTATTGCATATCAGCAGTATCAAAGTTGGATCAGCTCTGAATAAAATATACACCTTGAAAAAGTTTTTGCTTCTCCCAACAGGCATTTAAAACTGCTTGAAGTGAAAGCATTTAAAGCACCATCTGATATTACCACACAAGTTCTAAAGTAGTATGGGTATTTAAATGATTTTTCTTCTGAAAGTTCAAGGCAGAGATAATTTGAAGGACAAAAACCCAGAAAAATTATTTTTAGATTTGTAGTGATTGTGATAGATAAATACAATCAGGAGAGAAGTGGCAAAATGCATGTTTGCACTCTAAGTATACATGTACATACATAAAGAGGCCCAAACATAATTTGCTTAAAAATTAATGTGCAARGTGAAGAGTATTTGAGAAATCGTTCTACTACAATGCATGGATTTCAAAAATCAAAACATAAACATCCCCTCCTCTCAAAACACCGCATAAAAATATGAATAAATCAATTTCATGTTTAGATGACAACAGATGCTTCCCAAACACCCCAACATATTGATTTGAACAGCCTCTGCTGAAGCCTTGACAGGCTTGAGAGGTGGCTCTGTACAAACCTCATGAAGTTCAACAAGGCCAAGTGCAAGACCCTCGACCTGGGTTAGGGTAATCCCAGACATGACTACAGATTGAGAGAACTCACTGAGAGCAGGCCTGAGTGGAAGGACTTTGGGATTCCAGTGGACAAAAAGCTTGACATGACCCAGCCACATGCACTCACAACCCAGAGAGCCAACTGCACCCTGGGCTGCATCCAAAGCAGCGTGGCCAGCAGAGCAAGGGAGGGGATTCTGCCCCTCTACTCTGCTCTGGTGAGACCCCACCTGGAGTGCTGCATCCAGCTCTGGGATTCCCAGCATAGGAAGGACATCAACCTTGGAGCAAGTTGGAGCAAGTCCAGAGGAGGGACACCAAGATGATCAGATGGTTGGAGCACAGCTCCTATGAAGAAAGGCTGAGAGAATTGGGATTGTTCAGCCTGGAGAAGAGACAGCAGCTTTCCAGGACCTGAAGGGGGCCTATGAGAGAGCTGGGGAGGAGCTTTTTACAGGGGCATGTACTGATAGGACAGGGGGAAGGGCTTCAGACTGAAAGAGAGTAGGTTTAGATTAGATATGAGGAAGAAATTCTTTACTGTGAGGGTGGTGAGGCACTGGAACAGGTAGCCCAAAGAAGCTGTGGATGCCCCATCCCTGGAAGTGTTCAAGGTCAGGCTGGAGGGAGCTCTGAGCAACCTGGTCTAGTGGAAGGTGTCCCTGCCCATGGCACGGGGGTAGAACTAGGTGATTTTTAGGGTCCCTTCCAACCCAAACCATTCTATGATAAGCAAAGCCTAGCCAGAGCTAGAATTGATGAAAAGAGTCTAAGAATGAAGGAACGAGGAGACATCGACAGTAATTCAAAGGCATATTTTTCTGACAATTTAATATTCTTGCATCATACAGTATGTTTGATCTGAATAACCAAACTAGATTTTCTGCCTTCTTGGTTAGTTCCCATTTTGCCTTAGTTTAAACAGCACAAAACAGCATTTATCATTTGGATAGCTCTGCAATTATGTGGAATTTTTGAGAGACACTAATACTTTTTTAGCTCACTTCACTCACAAACACTTTGTTATCCAAATTATATCAAGGCAAGATAATTCTAAACTAAGATCTGAGTCATCATTAGATCAATTGGTTAAAACTATATTGAGCTTTTTAAACAAGCTATTGCTCAAGAAAACATTAAGATTGATACTTATATTAATATTCCTTTAAAATATAATCGTTATGCATGAAAGCCAGTTTATTTTATTTACAACATATGCAATTTGTACTCCAAAAGGAAATTAGTCAAATCACTAAAAGGCACATAGGAGAAGCCATCTGCACAGATAAGGATTTTTTCATTTAAGTGATCACAAAAATGACAGCCCCTGAAGTGTCTTTGTACACATCAGGAATTATAACAGACATGTTCAATCATGCTCTGCAATTTTGAACAATATGCTTGTTTTTATATGAACCAGTAAGATCTATGGCTTGTGTTTAGTATTCACTTTAAAAGGTACTAAACCAGAGCCAATCATGGTACATAAGATGAAGCGATAGTTTAGGAAGAAAATGTGATGAAATGGTAACAAAAGAGGGCCTTTGCTAACCACAATATGATAAGAAAAATACTTTAACAATAAGTAAGATATCAATTTGTCAAAACTAAATTATAAGAGCTGTTGAACTGGAACCTAATACATGGCTGATAGTAAATGTGACAAGGAAAATAGTGTCTTCTATTAAACTGTTAGAGATATGTCAGAAATTTCATTGCTTATTCAACATTATTGGATGAGTGCAGATAAAATAAATTACAGAATTTTCTAAGGTTTCCTAAGATTGCTTGCCTATCCCTGCTTCAGTTTGTTACACCTACTCAGCACAATCTCAGTAAACTTTTGACCAATGGGATTATTTCACCAAGCCTTGACAAAGTAATAAAGACCCCAAATGAGACTCAAATTCTCACAGGTTTTGCAGAGCCAGAGCAAGTCCCTGCAGTTGGAAATGCAAGAAGAATGCAGCTATCAAACTTTGTTTGTCAACAGACAGTGGCCCTAAGGACATGCTGATCTCCAATGGCAAAGCCATTCTTGTCCTCTGTCCGATGGGAGATGTTACAAGTCTGAGGAACAGCTAGGATTCAATGAAGAGAAGGGATGAAAGAAGCATATAGAGCACATACCTATAGGAAATGGGATGTTATTAGCTGAACTGTTTTTAAACGATGTTTTGTCTGCCAGCATATGAATAAACTACACCTGACCTTGAGAAAGAAAGCTTTGGGGAAGAAAGAATGCTTTGGGCGAGCAGAAGACGTGGCATCAAAGTGAAAAACACATGAGAGATTCATATATCCTGAAGCAACACAATGTAACAGTTATAAAAAAGTACATTGTTTACTGATTCCAACAATGGAGGAAGAAGAACACATTAAGGGGAAAAAAATTAGTGAAATTTCAGAAATCCTTTTATATTGTCATTTTACTTACATTAGCCTCTCACTGTAGTTATTCACTTTGATCTTCTGAAACTTGAAGTTCAGTTTTAAAAGGATACCTTAGAGAAAGAGCCAGTTTTAAAAAAGTGAGGGGGAAATCATATGCACACTACCAAAAACCAAATTCTGAACAGAGGAAAACTATTCATTTACAGAGGAAAATATTACAGTCTAAACTACTTGAAAAACTGCTTTTAAATCAAGCTAAGAATAGAAGTTACCATCTTCAGTGTTATAACTGTGAAAGAGAGATCACTAATGATGCTGAAGCGAAACACAAGGCCTTTAAAATTAATAACAATACACCATCTGAAATTTTTAAACATTTCCTTCCAAATTATTCTTTTCAGTTAAGCAAGAGAAGAATCAATTTGGGAGAAGGCAATTTTGGCACACAAGCCAAAATTCGTTCCTGAGTGGAACTTGCCAAAAACTTATCAGCTGAGATAATTGGTAGGTACTTACCAACTTTCTACTGTCAGTTCTACCAACGCCAAGTCTATTAGTAATTTAAATATTTCCTAACATAGGAACCAATCCACTAACTCTAAACACACAATCATCTATTGCAGTTTTGTCACAGTAGACTGGTACCCTTTATTACATTAGATTACATTCAATTGTCTGAATAGTCATGCATTTCAATGTTATATACAGAAATAATTGAAAGAATATTTTGCTACCTTGCAAATTCATTCATGTTACTAATACATGCAGATGATCCTTTGAAGGAATCTCATTTCATCTCATTTCTCAATTCAGTTTGAAAGAATTTTTCTTTTTTATATAGAAGTTTGGGGTCTTTTTCACGAGGTAGAAGCAACCATTCACAATCTATCATTATCAACTGGATTGTTGGTACTAAGAAGATCCTTTAACTCTGCTGGTGGATAATTCCCACTAGGCAGAGGAGCAAAGGCTCAGCCTCATTCCAGACCCTATTACCAAGCACAGCCATTCAAATATTACCATGGTCCTTGTCACATGGAGGTGTAACTGTCTCTTCAGATCTCTCCTTTAAACTTCGTGCTCCCCACACAAAGGTTTAGCTACTTGTGTATCAAGGATCCAAGACCCAGCTCTGATGTGGCAGAACTGCATGACCCTAGCTCAGGTTTCATTAAAATTTTAAATAGTGAGAAAAAACTGTAGAAACATTTGGAGACAAATAAGTTAAAACTCCAGACAGAGGTTAAATTGACTGAGATGGACTCATCAGTAGCTAAAAGATTACAGAGGAAAAGCAAAAACAGGGTATGGTATAAAATAATTTAAGTAAATGTGGACGCTAGTTGGGAAGCATCTGGCCAAGTCATCACCATCAGGCTTAGTGGCAGACAGCAACTCAGAAATGGTGAGGACCCTGGAGACAGCCCTTCCACTCCAGACGAATGCACGCAAGAAAAGCCTCTTTGGATAATTTACTGCTGGTGGTGAACAGAGAAATGCTTAACTGAACAGCTCATTAAGCAGGGCAAAGCCACCCCTCCATAAAAGAAGCTGCTGGGGGAGCACTGGCGAGCAGATTGTGGCACAGCATTTTGCGTGGAAGGGTTCTGTACCTCTGACAGCTTGATCAGGGAGCAGTGGTATCCAGCTGGCAGAAAGCTATTTTCTGTCTAAGCTCTGCTCACACTACAAGTGACACAGATGCTCAGACAGACCTCGTTGGGGACACACTGGCACCATGGTGCCAGCTGTGGGGTGTGCCTTGCTGTTATGCCATTACCTCAGAGCAGTAGTGAGCACCCCTGTGGAAGGAAATCCTTTGGTTAGAGCTCCAGGAGGAGATGCATAGGTTGAGGTGTTCAAGAGACAGACTGCTGGAATCACACTCTACCTTCCCTGGGACAAGCCTAGCAGGCAGACAGGATGCATGATATGGATAATCTCCTATTCTCTCTCCCCCTAGCTGGACGTGGTGACTTAAGGAATAGGGGTCATAGCAAAAAGTTCCTGCCCAGTGCAGAAGACACATCTCTTCCATGACTACTACACCTTCCCAAGTGCACTTGCATAGTAAGTATGAGACTCTGCAAGTGGAACTGAACAATGATGAGGACGATAGTTCATGGAGATTGGATGAGTTGCCAAAGTTACATTGGCCTACATCCTGTTTCAAAATCACTTCCATAAAGAAAAAAAAGACAGGTTATTGTCATAGGATTTTCTTTCTTGAGGGGCACAGAAGGCCCAATGAGCTGACCAGACCCATTCCCCAGAGAAATCTGCTGCCTGCCTGTGATGCCTTAGGATTTTGGCTTTTATATTTTTCGTATACTTGTAACCCTGCAATTCTTAGTGTATAACTCTAAAGCCCATATAAAAGTGTTAGCTACTGCCTTGTAGACAAAACAATCCATCTTCAGGCCTGGACTTCAAGGACACCTTACTGCTTCAGGCCCAAGATATGTAAACAACCATGGATGAAGGGGGGAAAAACCTGGGGGGAATTACTTMATTACCTGGGGCTGTAATTGGAAGAGCTAGCCCCGATAGGCTAATGGACCCAACTTATAAAAGTATGGACAACTTGTGACCACTCGTCCATCTTGGGTGGTCTATCTTGGGGAGCAGACCTCAGGGGGTCCACCTGGGGTGTAGGCCCCCCCCGAGCGAGTTTAGACTGCCCTGGATGTACCTGAAGGCCTTCAAATAAACATCACCGCTTTTAACCTTTTAATCTTTGTCAAGTCTCTCTCTTTTAGGTAGTCCCAATAAGGCATCACCTGGGACAAGGGTTAAAGAAGTGATGAGAAAACTTTCTATCATGGTATGGCCCTTGTGTTATTATCTGTTATTGTTTTTTCATGTAAGCAGTAATGAGTTGCAATAATAAGTCCAAGGGCAATCAAGAAAGACTTAAGAGCCCTTGGATGGGTTATGTAATCAGGAACACAGGCAGTTTTCTCCTCTATCCTTCGAATTGCAGGGAATGATGAGGAGAAAAACAGGAAGATCCAGCAGATCAATACCTTGCTGGTATCACCAGCAGAATTTTGGGTTTTTTAATGATGGCTCAGTCTACATAACACCAGACCTGCGGGCAACAGAGAGGGTGCACCTTTTCCAAAGAGGGAAAAGGATCTTCACACAAGGCTTAGAAGAGCTCATTGAAAGACCTTTAAACTAGGGCAAAAGGGATAAAACCAGGCTGACTAGAGAAATTATATGCTCTTACTCATATGGTTTAGTTTTAGGCAGTTCTGCAAGGAGCAGGGAGTTGGACTTGATTCTTACAAGTCCCTTCCAGCTTGAGATATTCTGTGATTCTATCTGAAGATGTGTGAACACAGTGGCCAGAAAGAGGGGTGGCAGCACTGCCTGCTTAAATCAGCACTCGGTTTAAACTATTACATCAATAGGAGAAATGCTATGGTGTCCAATATATTATAATCRTGTTTGAATAAATGAATAAAGTAATTGGGGGGGGAAAAAGTTTCTGTTGCTGTAGGACGGTGAACAAGATAAATCTAACCAAGATAAATATCAGCATGGGAATATTGGAACATTGCACAAAAAGACAAGCAGAGAAATTGCCAAGAAATTATTTGTGTTGTCTCCATCCATCTCAACTCACTTTTCCCAATCAACGTACACAGCCCCGCTCCCCCAATTCCCAATTCTGCTCTCTTAAAAAATCAATACTGAAGAGTATTATCAAGACCAAAGCTTCATACTGGGGCAGATCAAAACAGCATGTGCAAATAGATGTGTATGAGATATTGGTGCCAGTATGATGCATGCTAGTTTCCAGAAAGAAAATAAAGAAATAATTTTAAAGAAACTCAATATGGCAGGTAAAGTAGGTCATTCAACAGCTTCGGTTTGTCAGAAAATGCCAAGACAAGAACCACAATAAGACTCATCTAACAGCCAGATCTCTATATTAAGCAGCAAGACAAAAGATGCCCTGACTCTTATTTGGTAAAATATATAGATAATAATCAGCTACATATAGGACTTCATATATATGTTTAAACATATGTTTAARCACACTGAAGAGTTTTCTATTATTTTCCCAGATGAATGAGTTAATCATCACAAAGCATTACCTATTGTTTAACTAGTTTCTCACAGCTACCAAGTCTTCTAAACAGACATTCCCAAAAGCTTCTAATTTGAATTTTTGATGCAGACTCTGAAGCTGAAACTTTCTCTGCAGCTCACACAGCTCCCAATTCTCTGAGCATGGGAAAAGCACAGAAAATGTTCTATCCAAATTTTATACTAACTCATTTCATAATATGGGAAAGAGCAGGTGTCAAAGAAATCCAAGCAACTTGCAAGGAAGAGTCTCATGATGGGATGTGGAGTGTCAGGCATGCTATGGAGCTAAGAACTGATAGTCTAGTACATGTTTTGAGAGATCAATAACAGAAATTATTAGCCTATGTACAACAAAAGTTTAAATTACTACAAAAAAGCCTCAATAATACAATTAATTTTTTTTCCACAGAAAAAACCAACCATGTCCCTACCCCTCTGTTTTGGTGTTTTGCTCACCCTTCAGGGCTCCTCTGCCTCCTAAAGTGGAGTGTTTCAGTTCCAAGCAACAAAAGTGGAGGTAGTTGCGAAAAGGCATCAGCTTCCTCAGGATCTCTCCCAGGAGAGATACTGTGTTCACTGTCTATGAAAGGGTTTAATTTCATACCTTTCCACAGAAACACTTTGCAATCATCTCTAGATACCCAAGGTAGCATGGCTAGTGCTTGCTGATCACCTCCAGCCTCCGAGAAAACCCAGGCTAGACTTGGTCATGCAGCAATGACCATGGCTGTCACACCATCAGCACAAATGGTATTGCACAGCCCCAGCTCACCCCAAAGACATAAAAGTCATTCCCAAACAGCCAGGGCAGCCAAAGCCACCCATCCTAGGCCCAGGTCTCACAAGTCCCAGACCCTCCATCCCAGGGTGCTTGGGAATCAGCAGGATTATGCTAGGCATGGCAAAAAATTTAACATTGGCTCTGCTCTGCGTGCAGATCCCACACTTCCGTTTTGTTCTTCACAGGTATTACAGATTTCCTGAAATCTCAGTGGTGTCATAACTTGACAAGAGCACTGTCTGCAGCCATTTCCTGCATGGCATTATAGTCAGCACCTTTTTAAACTGTGCTTTAAAGCTTATTTCTTGCTAAACCTTTTCACCAAAAGAAAATTCGTGGACTTATTATATTTATGGAAGCCTTGTGGAAGGAAAGAGGAAATGAAGTTTTCTCCTTTGAGGCAGACAGAGCAGAAGTGAATTTGTAGGAGCCTAGCTACATTAGGCACAAGATATCCAGAAATATGTCAAGAGCACCACTCCTGTGTAATTTTTAGCATTTTCAATACCTTCAAGAGCTATTCAAGAAGTATTTCTTTTTTATAGTTAAAGGTCCTAACACAAATGGATTTATATGGTGTAACTAGTGTCTTTCAAGCCTTTCAAGTATTTTAAGACACTATTTAAGACACTATTTTAGTATTTGAGGGCATTGGAAAAAAACAAAGTCTCACTAAATATAGTTTTTGACACGTTTAGGGACTGCAAGCTGCTTTTTGGTGGCAATACCAGGTACAAAATATATTACTGAGAGTTTAAACCAATGTGCTCTGACCTTACAGTAAATGCAATACCCTTTTATCTCTGGGTGGCTTGTTGAAAATTCATCTATGACTTCAGTACTTCTTACAAGCTCTATGAACAGCCATCACCACAAACCAGCTTTGAAACGAATTTGCAACAAATCTCAAATTACAATTTAATAGATACTCCAACGAAACAAATAAAAAGCCCACAGTAAGCTAAATAGAAACTCCATGGTACTGGAGAGGTGATAAATGAAGAATTTGAGGTGCTTCAAAGGTGGTTTGTTTACAAAGGTCTTTGTAATGGGATTTGCAAAGAGAGTCTAGAAAGCTACAGTAAACATTTTACAAAATAGGATTCATAACATGGAATCTTTAATAAAAGATGCTTGACAGACACTGACTAAAATTTTTAAATTACTTTCCAGTGCCCCAGGCAGTGCCAGCGTCTCCAGCGGCCCCAGGGCAGGGCCCGGCTGAGCCCCTCAGGTATGGGCGGGCGGGCGAGAGCCCCGGGGAAAGGAAGGCCCGGGCAAGGGAGGGCAAAACCTTGCCCGGGGCAAGGAAAGACGGGGCTGAGGKAGGGGAACCATGCGAGAAAAAGACCTGCGAGCCCCGAGGGGAGAACGGGAGCAGGGACGGAGGGCAGGAGAGACCCGGCAGGGATGGCCCTGCGGCCTGGGAGAGACCCTGGCGGGACACGGGTTTCCCTCCGGCCCCTGGGAGTGTTCCAGGCTGGAGCAGGAAAAAGCGTGAGGAGGAAGGAATAGCAGCGAGGAGCTGTTATGGATTGACCACAGCCTCCAATTTCCAACCCTCGTGCTGCTCACTGGAGGGGAAAGAGGTAAAGGAGCCAGAAGTGTAGGAGTGAAGTTGAGAAGACAGGAGTATGGTGGACGAAGTTGTTTTATTTTTGGTCTTTGTTTCACACCATCCAACTCTATTTTAATGGGCAATACATTAAATTAATTTATGCCAATTTGAGTCTGTTTTATCAGTGATGGTAAATGGTGAGTTTCCTGTCTTTATCTTGACATATGATATTTTCTATCCTCTTTCCTACCACTGTCTGGTTGAGGAGGGGGACTGAGAGCAGCTGGGTGGGGTCTTGCAGAAGGGCCAAGGTCAACGCACCACATCAACAAAGTTGGCTAGAAGGCAGCAATGTTTTTTCACACTAAATAACACATTACAGTCCATTCTCATATTCTGAACTGCCAAAATAATCACATGCAAATTATATAAAGCTAAGTAATTTGAATGCTCACCTTTTTTTCCTCTGATCTTATGAAAAGTTTTGGGATTTGTAATGATTCAAAGCTGATGTATAACATATCTAATTCAGGTACTGTATAAGGCAATGGCTTAAGGGCTATAAGAGACCGAAAACTTTCAAGTGTTCTCAGCATTAGCAAGCAATTTCCCTATTTCTAGGGAATTTAACAACTATAAGAGAAACTACTTTTGTTTTAATGAATCATTTATTCAAGTAAAAACAGACAGCAACAACACAACCTGAAGAAAGAGTAGGATAAGTGGTGTCCAAGCAAAGGGAGTGAAAATTCTTTATCATCTGTGACACTATAAGGCTTAGAAAACCATCAGAGAAGTAATTCTCCTTCCTTCTTGAAATAAAAATTAGAAGTAAAGCTATGCAGCAGCACATGAATATCTAAAGATAGAGCAGAGGAAGAAGAGTGTCGGGTGAAAATTACCCTGCAYAGATACATAGAGTAGTCGAAACACATTTGTAAAAGATAACTTACATATTTGCTTAATAATAAAAACATTCTAGCCTTTAAATTAGTTTAGAATTTTTAAAGATTTTTTTTGTCCTAACTCAACACTGAGCTTTATCAAATGCACCTTTCTAAAGGAATTTTAAAATTTTCCATCAGTGAATTGAGGTACTTGGCTAACTCAGTCTGTAGTTTGGCTTGACGTTTAATCACAGCTTGTCAATATTCAGAATATTCAGTTCTATAATGGATCATAAAACTTTTTAATTAACTCTTTCTGTGGACAATAGAGTAATCACAATTTTGCTCACTGGCTAAATGACAATTTTATGCTATGAATTATGTTAGTTCTGTTCTTCAGAGGAAGAGCGGGAAAATACATGTGTCTGTTCATTCACTTATAGCCCTTTCCACTGTATGTGCCTTAGCAGTACTTTGACTTCTACTATTAAAAAATTCCATGTGCCACAGTAAGAAAAAAAAAAAAGTAAATTAATTTTATAACTCATATTAATAGCATTCATTGAAGAAAATGAGAACTGAATGTGATGAAGGAAATGGATACGTTTTTCCCCTTAAAAATGAAAGAAACCAAACCAACAAACAAAAAAACCACCACAACAACAAATAACTGCAGACTGGAGTGTTGGATAGCTTGCAATGTCAGTAGGAAACAGAGTATATTATAATTTTCAGCATATACTACTTTGCAAAATACATTTGCCCTACCACTGTTGCCAAAGCGAAGATTTCAAAAAAGAACATAAATCAGCTATATTGGCAGTTGAAAGTTTGGAAAAGAAACATCACAAAAATCATTGCTAGTGACTTGGGAAACAAATGATAATTTTAGAGTATTTATAAACACTTGGAATAGTAAATGAAAAGAGGTTTTGAAGACTGCTGATGGGAATTCATCAAAATGAATTCCTAAGTTATATAATCTACATCTATTCCTCCTGATTTGAAAACGCTGCAAGGAARGGACTTAAGAAAAGCCTACATCTTCAAAAGAGGAAGAACACGCTGATGGCAGCAAGTATGGGACTCTGTCRGGCACTTTCAAGTTTTAGTATCTCACATGCATGGGAGATAATTTAGCAAAGAACATATATCTTATTGCTCATAAAAAACATGTCACAAACAGAAACAAATCCAAAAATTCCAAGTCTATAAACAGTCTCTAATTTTGTAACAGGCTATCTCTAATTTTGTAATGGATCTAAAGAAAAGTAGTGATTAAAAATGCATGTTTGAGCTGCTGAGACATACTTCAGCAGTGATATTTGGACCAATCTCTAGAGGAAGAAAGCTGATATTTGCTTCTGATCTTGAACAAGTCAAGTCATCATTTTCCCCTTTTAATTAATCACTTGCATGTATTTGATTTTCTGTCTTGAAAATTATGTTAGGATTAATTGCTACAAAGCACTAGAAGTATTTACATTAAGATTCAAGAGAAAATTGTGAAAGATATCAAAATACTTATAGAATCAAATTTTAATCTCTTTGGGTCTCTGAAAAATATAAGAATTTATATCTGGATTTATTTGCGTTTGCTACTGCAAAATGCAAGCATATTGCAATTAAACAAATGTGCTAACAGGTCTCAGAAACTAAGGTCTACATTAAGTTTTTGAATAGGACTAGACAGACTATTCCTATTTTACTTAATCTTACCAGTGTAAATGAAGACTTCCTATAACTCTAATCTTCAGTTTCTCCTATCACGTCTTCTCCCTGCTAGAAAGTTAAGATTAAAGAAAGCACTTTTTTCACCTCCATGAGTCTTGAATTTTTCCACGAAAATAAAATTTAAAAAACCAAAACCTGTGACAAGATAAACAAATGTATTTATTTGTTTAATTAATTTCCTCTCAATAATTGCACTTGAACAAGTCACATCCTTAGCATCTCTAATTATTCCCTTTGAGTAGAAAAACACAAAGATATGATTCACAGTGGATATTCCTTAAATATCTTTTGATTCTGCACTTGAGAACTAATGACTTGCTGTCTTCTCACATCTGCTGAGACCTAACGTTGTGAAAATCTCTGCTGAACTGTCTCCTTCTTTAAGTCCTTCAGACTTGTGCAGTGCTATGGAGAAACAGAATCTTCATCTCCTCAGCAACAGGGAAGCCCTGCAACACACACAGCCTACTGTTTATTCACTCACTGCCATCTGTATCCCTGGGGATGAATCAAAAAGTCTTTGTGCAGAGTATTCAAATCCAGGATGCTAGCAGACATTTAGCTCAGGTTGATGGTACTATGCGGAAGCAGTGAGCATCAGGCCCCTGATTCAAAACAGCTATACCAAGATTTCTAGCTCAGAATAGTGTAGATTTTTTTTTCTCCACATACACTATGTAATTTACTCTTGACATTAAAGAATATTTTAGAGGACAGATTTGTCTTTATTTTTCAGCTACACTACAAGCCCAAAGTAAAGGGCTGTGTCAGTCAACTGAACACTCCTAAAGGATACAGTTATTTTTATATTTGATTTAGGCATCTGTATTTACTTCAGTACTGCCACATGGTGTAAAAACCCTAAAAGAAAGTAGAAAAAGCAGTCCTAAATCTTACAAAGGAAAAAGGTATAAAAGTCAGAGAATTTGATTAATAAATGCAGGGCAAAATGAGATCCACACAGAAGCTGCCTGCAACCTCAGGAGACCACTTTGCCCAATTGGCATGTGCTTTAAGATGGAAATCCTAAAGGTACAGAAGTCTGTACCTTTAGAAGAAGAAGACTGGCCTGGCTGAACTTCCAGCTTTGGCTGGAACTCAGTGAGAAAAAGGGAGCATAACACCTCTGGAAGAAGGGGCACACAACTCAGTCAGACTACAAGGATGTTGTGAGGTTATGCAGGGAGAAAATTAGAAGGGCCAAAGCCCAGCTGGAACTTAAACTGACTACTGCTGTGAAAGACAACAAAAAATGTTTATGCAACAGGGCAAAGGAAAATCTCTGTCCTTTATTGGATATGAGGGGAAATGTAATGACAAAGAATGGGGAAAAGGCTGAGGTAGTTAATGCCTTCTTTGTTTCATTCTTTAATAGAAAGACCAATTGTCCTCAAGGTACCCAGTCTCCTGAGCTGGGAGCAGAATGAAACCCCCATAATCCAGGAGGGAAGTGCACCCTCAGTCAGTTTGCAGATGACACCAAGTTAAGTGGGAGTGTTGATCTGCTGGAGGGTAGGAAGGCACTGCAGAGGGATCTGGACAGGTTGGACTGATGGCCCAAGGTCAATTGTGTAAAGCTGAAAAAAATGCCAGGTCCTGCACTTGGGTTGCAACAATCCCATGCAGCTCTACAAGCTTGGGGAAGAGTGGCTGGAAAGCTGAAGGAAATGGTGCTGGTTGACAGCAGCTGAACACGAGCCAGCGTGTGCCCCAGTGGCCAAGAAGGCCAATGGCATCCTGGCCTGTATCAGCAATAGTGTGGCCAGCAGGACCAGGCCAGTGATCATCCCCCTGTACTTGGCACTGGTGAGGCTGCACCTCAAATCCTCTGTTCAGTTCTGGGCCTCTCATTCCAAGAAAGACACTGAGGTGTTGGAGAATGTCCAGAGAAGGGCAASGGAGCTGGTGAAGGGTCTGGACTACAAGTCTTATGAGGAGTGGCTAAGGGAGCTGGGCTTGCTTAGCATGGAGAAGAGGAGGCTGAGAGGAGACATCATCGCTCTCTACCRGAAAAGGAGTTGTAGCCAGGTGAGGTGTAAATCTCTTCTCCCAGGCAACAAGTGACAGGACTAGAGGAAATTACCTCAAGATGTGCCAGAGGAGGTTTAGATTGGATAGTAGGAAAAAAGTCTTCATGGAAAGGGTTGTCAAGCAGCAAMCTTAAGAAAGGATACTGAGGACATCTAACAGCTGTTGCAAAATACAGCTATAGCAAGTACTGAATCCTTCTGGGAGTCTCTCTGTAAAGAATTGCTTTCTGTTTCTAGAAATCTTTTGGCTGAAGACAGCCTCTCACCAGTATGACAACATTCTCTGTTAATAACTGTTTATTATCCTTGACCTAGTGTTTCACCTAAAGTGCATCTTGCTCTTTTGATGCTGTCTTTGATATGTGAGTTTTGACAATGGACCTCTCAGATGGAAGCTGTATAATGAAAAAGGAGWGCAAAAATAAATGAGAGCATTCAGTTGCCAGTAGATTAAACTGCCAGTTGCCAGAGATAAAACTCATATAGAGGGTGACTAGACAATGAAAAAAATCTGCCCTTTAAGGGTGGTTTTGCTTTTCTTATTGACATGCTGATTCTACCACTTAATCTGCCAGTCCACTTCTGAAAACCTCCCAATAAAAGAAAACTGAATTTAAAAAATTGAGATTATAATGCGTCTTTTCCTCTTGCCAAATGGAGCCTAAGTGCTCACTTGCACATTTCCCATAGGAGATTCTCTCGAAGCAATGCATTATTTCCCCTCAGAGATTTCTTTCAGAGTTAAATTTGACAGCAGATGTCACAAAGAAAGTTTGCTTGTGTAAAATCTAAACACACCATAATCCACTTTTGAAAGGTCCCCAGACAACTAAGCATTTTCTCTTCTGAAAGACAGAATTTCTATTCACTCAGATGATCTCTTTTTCTTTGAAACTCTATTCCCTTTACTAAGGTCATGAATTACAACAGGTGGAAGTATAAATCCATACATTCAGCACCCAAGTGAGAGTTCCGGCACTCTGTATCAGCCGATGCGTGCTTCCATCTGACATGAAGTATGACCTTGAGTACARGAATTGCAGCCTGACACAATTCACTTACCCAGAGCTTTCATGTCCATGTAGACACACCTCAACTTGAGTGTTCACCCTTCGTACTGATCGTGCTGGGAGAACTTGGCAGCTTGGGAGAAAAACCAGACCTTCTGACTATACTGAAGTTGGTCAGCCAAACCCCAAGAAATTAGAGGTCACCTACAGCCTTAGACTTAAAGATCCTCAGTTTCAAAAAACATGAAAAAGGCCTAGTAACTATCCCTATGAAAGGTTTGGCACTCTGTAGCCCTGTAAATGTGATTTTTGCCCTCCCTATCAAGCCACYAGCTGGGTCTCTGGAGCTTCTAGAGCCTGGGCCTGGTACAGTGGCACTGGCCACCCCCAATGCCTGGAGGTGAGTGACTCAAGTCTCTCCAGAGGGAGCCAAGACTGTGTAATACTGTCTGTTGAATACTGGTCCTGCTTGTCTGGTCAGTTGGAAAAAGAGGTGAATTGTCATAACAGACTGAAATAGGCCTCCAAGCTGAGGAGAAAGAAGGTGGTGATGCTGAGATACTGCTTTTACTGGCAGAGGAAAGGAAGAAAGCTCCACTCTGAACATCACATGCTTTCTGTCAAGGACTTGTGATACTTTTCCATGCTTATCCTCAAGGGACCATGAATGACCAGCATGAAAAAAATGGAGGAGCACTGGGAGGTTGAACATAACAGCAACAAAGAAAAAAAAAAAAGACAGCTATTAAGAGTGTGTTTGGTTTGGGGGCTTTTTGTAGGGCGGTAGCTTTAACTGTATTATTACTGAGTCTTTTCTGTATTGAATAGATAATTTGAACTATTAGACTGTTAAAAAACCAGCTGACTAACTATAACTTCTTGGCTCTCTATATGTAGTGTGTTCCCTTTTGACCATAAAATGATTTAGAGTGAGATGGTTCTTAACAATGGAAACTGCTRGATGAGCATTTCTGTGACCAGTATGCATCCACAAAGGTCAAGACATGCAGAACAGGAGATGAATCAGTTTTATAATATTGGCTTAATTAAGACTGATATTGTAGCTGAGCATTAGATCTCATCCTCATGTAGATAAATACTCCTCCAAATACTCCCTAGCACTCTTACATCTGCTTCCTTACCAAGGTGATGCCCCCCCAACCATAATTAGCCACCTTTCATGCAGCCTCTATTGCTTTATTTGTCCTACATTGCCATTTTTTAATCAGGAGTTCTCGTCACAGCTCTCCTGTTAAAATAAATGTTTAGTTTTGAATGCTGCGATGTTGAATTATCAATGTCAAAAACTCAGGAGATCTGCAACCATATCTTACCTAAGAAATATGCTTAGAGATCTTCAGTGAAATCAGGACATTAAAATGTTCCTATGCAGCTTACTAATGCTTGGAAACAGCAATTATTTTTGTATTTAGAATAAGCTGTGGTTGTAAATAATGATAAAGATGTATTCAAGCAAGCAAAACCTCCTTGCACTGATTGCTTAATTAATTTATACACAACACCTATTGGGCAAATAGTGCTAAGGAAATGTTCAAAATCCTAATTTTCCATGTCAGAACTAATTTAAAACAGCTTATTTTTCAGTTAATATATTGCTGCTCTGGTTTTTAGAAGGGTATCACACCTCTGCCTCTGAAACAGTGCTACAGTATCTCATGAAGGTTTAAAAAATAAAAATTATTATTTTCTAGTGTTCCCTCAACCTACGAATGATTGTTTTAGAGCATATTTTGCAGCCTTTTCATTCACAGGCAATTAAATTATTTTTTCCACCTCGATTGTTTCCTGTAAACCTCCCCCCCACCCCAAATTGCAAATTCCATTTCAGAAAAGGGAACATATGAGACCTAGGTATATAGCAAAATATGTCTAAGAAGATAGAAAATACCTTGTGATGAGGAAAGCACAGTAGAAGGAAAGCTATGAGTCTATTCTGCTGAATTTTAGAAAACCTCAGGGACAAAGTGCTCAGCACAGGCTCATCAAAGTTTTTTTACTTYTGTGTTGTTTTCTAAAGTGTGAATTGCAAGCAAAGATGAGAAAAAGCAAAAGTTTTTGTATTGTGACTGTGATACAAAAAGTGCTTTTTGTTTGTCTATTTGTTTTAATCCATGGCTTATACAATTTGACCTGCAAGATRGAATGGTAAATTCTTTTGTTCAGCAGAAACTTAATCTCTAAGGATAACCATGAAGCACAGTACATACATCAAAACAGACCAGTGGAGTCACAGTAGACATATCTAGAATAATAAGATTAAATTAGAATGAAATAATTTCATTAAACTAAACTTCAGAAGAAAATTATTCTACTTCAGTACCATTTGTATTATATTCCAAGGGAAACAAGTCTTATTCACACAGTTTAATTTCAAAATGATAAACTGCTACAAAATTGTAATACATATTTGATTTTCAGTGGGCAAAACAGTGTAAAGGCTCTGAATAATGAACTTTCCAGTTGCTCGAACTTTATTTAAAATTAGATGGAGACTGCGAAAAATAAGGGAAAATGTATTTTTTAAGGTGCTACATCTGATGTTTGGAGCTTTCAAAAGAGCTCAAATGTTCCATCCTTACAAAAGGCAGACTGTTATATAACATCACTTGGAGACAGAGGTGAAGAACTGAAAAGCACTCCCACTCAAGTATTCAGTTGTCTTTTGTTTTCACTTTAATACTTCAAATTTAAAAAATAACAAAAGACATTAAAAAGAGGTTATATCTGAAATTCCACCTTTATTCCAGATATTCAGATGTAAACTGAATTAAGTGACTTCTTGAATCTGGGAATCACAGCTCTAATCTCTTCCTATAAATTGTTCTTTGGTGTGCGTCATCTAACTGATTGGTCCTTTCCTTTCAAAACAGAAAATTCCATGGCTAGGAACAGATTCATCCAGTTTCCATGGTTTTGAAAGCCTGAGGATCAAAAATCATGGGGATTTAATATGATTTAGTTATCTCTCCAAACAATGGTCCATCTCTAAAGCTGTGCAATGGAGTGCAAGATGCACAAAATCAAAAAGAAAAGGTGTGATAATATCCCACTGTGTGGCACCTTACTTCCTTTTCCAATGCTGTATTTTATCTGATAGCATTGTCTGATAGTTCTTTCCTGTAAAGTATGCTAACAGTCCATGATCTAGGGAGAAATTAAGACTCTTTTCCCTTCCAACCTCTCTGGCCTCTAAGAGAACTATGTACTGAAACTAATGCAGTGTAGAATAAATAGGAAGGAGTTCATGCTGTCTGTACCCCAAGGAGAAAGTTTCTTAAGAGGACTACCAAAAATGTCTTCTTAAACATAAGGAGAGTGTCTTTCTCATTAGCTTTCCACTCAACAAAGTTGCTTCTGGTATTGATTTAGGAATTACTTGGAGAGCTAACATAGTGCTAGAAGAAGGTCTATATTTCCTGAAATGAGGCATTGCGGTAACAACAATCACTCCGCGTATGTCAGGGAACGTCAAACAATCCTCTTCAATAACAGGACAAAACTCCAATGTATCCTCAAATACATCTCAATGGTTTTAACCATTTATATTTCAGTTCGCACTATGAAATATTTCTCACATTCTAGAATAGGAAAAATAACAATAAAAGAATTTGTGCAAGTGGGGAAAAAAGCTCATGACATGAATCAAAAATGTGAGAAAAAATCTGACTATATTCAAAAGAGTGCTTCTGAATTTCTGTCACCTTTGAGCAACATCGAGGATCTCTGAAGTTATGTTTTTTAGGGAAAAGAGGTAAGGAGGAGGAAGTGATCTATTTCTTTCATCCCCACATCAATTAATAGCTTTATTTCTTAAAATATCAGAGGTTAAAACAAAAAAAGGCTTTCCCTGAGAATTCTGCTTCTATGATGGCATCACAGGGTAAAGTGAGTCATAACATGAAAAGTCTCTACCTATCATCATATGGTAATGACAAAGTTGAAATTGTGAATAATGTAGAATACATTTTTCTTATAAGGAATTAGGATGGTAGCAATCAAAGTGCTATTACACTCTAACCTGTGAATCCAAACTCAAATTAATTCACCATCAGAAGTCTGTCAAGGTCTTCATGCATTACTTGTAAGTCACAGAGCAGAGAAGCTTTGTCTCAGTCACAAATTCTTTTTTTTTTTTTTCTGGAAGAGCTGCATTTTGGTTTCACATTTTCCCAGCAAGTACATCGTGATACTTGGTATTTCATGTCAGGTTTCATCTGTATGTTGGCTCACAGATGATCCTGACAGATTCTCACATACTTTTTCTTGTGAGAAAAGTGTTTTAAACAGTCCCTGTTCTTGCTTCTGTCTTCGAATTGTAGCTCACTCATCCTGAAAATGATTAGTGTTACACAGTGTTGTACTTAATGCTGTACATTATCCTACAATTAAAATATGTCCCTCAAAAAATTTGACATCCAGAAAAGGTCACTGGACTGTTATAGGAAAAAAACAGTGCTTACCCAAACTCTGAACAATCATCCTCAAGTTGAAATAGAGGGCTTCTATGCACAGATATTTTAGGCTCATTCTTGTCACTCTTATATCACAGCCTTAATGCCTTAACAAGTTACTATTGATTCAGAACAGTAGAGCAGGCTTTCTGTTCCAATATCTAAGCCAAGAGAACCACCAGTTTCTATAGCTGGTTTCCAAACACTTGTTTGTACTGGTTGATAAGAGCACAAATTCTTAACTGTATTCAGGAGGCAAACAAATAAGATCAGGCAAAGAGCAAATCTAGTTAGTAGATAAACAGAGGAAGGTAATGGCATTACCTTGAAGGCAATGGCATGCTTGAAGGGACACAAAAGAGCATTATAAAGATGCAAATATGAGAACTTTATCCCCAAGCACCCTCTAACTCTGTAAAATCCAAGGCCATGATCATATAAGTCTCTGCTGGTGAAACTCCTGCTAAAGAGTATGTCTAGAAAACATCTTTGGTTTTGATAGAATTTCAAAAGCCTCCATGAACCTGTAAAAGTCAAGAAAAATTAAACGTATGACTATAATAAAACCTTTTTTTTTGTTTCAGAGAACAACAAAGTGTATTAAAAATACTTTTCTTCTGCGTTTTCTGCATTTACTTGTTGTGTTGCCTGCTCTGCAGACCGAACTCTTGCACAGGGAGCCTGTGTGCCCCACTAACAGGTTTACATGATACAAAACCTAAAAGTGGATCTACACCTACAGATCCAGCAGGCATTTTTAAGGCCTACAATGAATGCCCTAATAGCTCAATATTACTATTAGATACTGGTATCCAGAATCTGATATACTTGCCCTTTTATTTTTACTGTGTCAAAACAATGCAATTTCTCCTYTCAAACTCCACTACATGCTTATGTAACCTGGTTTCTACTTACACGGCTATTTTCAAGATTTAATGGTCAGAGGTTTTAAAGTCTCTGAATATTAATGAAAATATTTAATTCCCAATCTCCCAAAATGCAGCAGATGACCTAAGAGAGAATGGTAAAAACAGATAAGGAGCCAAAAAGACTATGACAGACAGGCTCTCTTTTGAAATAGGGCAACATGGTTATACTGAATTCTGTATGTATATATACATCCAACACTGTCCGGTCCATACCAGCAATTATGTGACATGTCAAGCTAGGAGTTGCCAAAAGCTACTCCCTTATTCAACTCTTCTTCAAAGTTTATTCTAGCAGAGGTTAAGAAAGATCCTGATAACACCCTTACAGGAAGTCAGCTCGTCTCAAGGATGAGACTCAAGGTTATGATCTATATCAAAAGTACCACAACCAATCCGAGAATTGCTTTTATTATTTCGAAAATACATTCTTCCTGTTAAGTGTCAGGCTTCTGCAAAAAGATCCCAACCCAGGTAGGAGCAAAGAACCATGTGGCTCCAACACAGATAGGGTCCTGAGTATTATGAAAAATCATGGCGTTACACTGAAGTCTCTGAGAGTGCTCTAACCTTGCTCCAAGAGAAGACTGTTGTCCCCTCCTGTGGGTAGATACTTTTAACTATTTAACTGCATTAGACATAAATGGAAGAATGTTTATTTACAAACAATTTGCAGCACTAATAGACTATATTATTTCCTGCTCCCAACTCTCATTCAAGCATTCAGTATAAGCCCCTCTTCAGCTGCAGGTGCCACTTGGCAGTGAGTACTTTACGCCTCAATAGCAACTTATAACAAAAGTGCCAGCAATCTTCATATTGCCATTTTCTTTCCTACTTGATTCAGAAATCCCTCATTGTAGAACAAACAGCTGACCTGCCTCCACTCCATGTGTACTGAATCCAGACCTGGCAGTTAGCTTCAAACACTACGTGCAGAGCCAGCCCCAAATTTCTTCCAAAGTAATTATGCTTTTAGTAACATTAGACAATGTCAAAGTTCTGATTAACATGGGAACAGAGGGAAAAAAATGTTTAATATTGCCTCCTCTGTACGTTGAACATCTAGTCAGATGCTATTCTAAAATTTTAAGATAGTGATGCCTGATTTGAGACTTCATACAGTACAAATTAGCAAACAAACATGGGAATTCAGGCATTTAGCCAGCCATAGCCACATGCAAATACTTAATGTGTAATTGCAATTACGACATTTTCATGTATATAGCWATGTACGTACACATATCACTGAAAATCATTCCCATTACCTTAGACTGAAATATTATCATATCTCACAAATTATTATCATATCTCACTGACATCTGGTCATTAAAGTAGATGTTCTAACAGAAACTCAGCAGAGTCAAGTGATTTAAAAGATTTCTGCTGTTTGGGGTTTATAGTAAGATAAAATCCCCTTAAAGAATGAAAAGGCACTATGCCATTAGTGATGATGCATCTCAAATGAGATTTAAGTGCAAGTCTTTCAGATCCTTTTGTTGCTAAAACCCCCATGTCATCACTTTCAGGAGTTATAAAGCTCTGGTTCCCCGCACAAACTCACTCTATTCCATTAATTTACATTTGTATAAATTTTCCTCTGCTTTTCAATTACATGTAACACTCATTGCTTTTCTTAAAAGCCTGTACAACGTTTCAGTCAGCAATTGCCCTACTGCATTGTCAGAGACAGCTCTCCTACAGAGGTAAATGAAATGGTATTTGCCTGTAACAGCATTAGAATCATTTGGGAGGCAAAGTACTAAAATGCATTGCTATCCTCCTCTCATAATTTATGAGAGACATATTTTCACATTTACACTGCTTCAAATCATATTCCCTACTCATTTATCGTTGTAAACCCAACTTGCATATTTAAAAGGAAAAATGTACGGAGCACAATACAGTGTTCAATAAATGAAACATAGAAATGAATAATTACCATTTCTCATTAGTTTTCAGAATTTGCTGTATTAGAAAACAATAAACAACTGTATCTGGAAATACCATTTTTCTCCATGTTTAGTAAAAATGTCTGTACTAATTTTCTGAGCTATTTGAATTTAATCTTTTCTACTCAGTCATACTTCATGGCAAAGGAAGAACCAATTTAGAAGAAGCAAAAGCAGCAATGATTATTTCCAACAGTCCCCTTGGAGGTAAAGAAATGTATACAGTATCAGCTAAGTTGGTTGATGATCTTGTGGCTGAGGTAAACTAGTGGCACCTGCTAGCTGAGGAGAATACCTAAGTGACAGTCCTCCACTTCAACTGGACTCAGATATTGGCACTAGCATTGCCTGGAATTTCTGTCTGATATGGATGTCACCTCATGAATTTCTGGGAACCAGCAGGAAGACTATTCCGGTTGGAGGTTCTGTTCCTACATTTTTAATGTGGGAAATGTTAAATTATCTGAGAAAAGTGAAGACAATTTACATACAATKAATGAAACCTAGCTGGGTTTTTCTCTGATTTAACTGATCTTTGGAACACTTGGGTAATAAATTACCCTGTGGAGGTGAGCCTTTCTTCCTAAACTGTAAACGCTTGTGGAATGACTGACATTGTCATTGGATTTAGCTTTTCTGTGTCTGCAGTGTAGACAGCTACAATTAATCCCTTCAAATTTATGAAGAGAAATTTCTGTTGCTAAAATCAGAAGGATCATATAGCAGTGGTATTTTCCCACAGACTCCAAAAGGAGCCTCTAGTGATCAGCTCTGATGTGGACAACTAACATTTCATCTGACAACTCCCACGATAGGAATCAATATTCTCTAATTTATTTAAGCATGGCCTTTTCTCATCTGCTTCCAGTCTCTGATTATTAGAGAACTGGATCCATTAAAAAAGGACTGCTTAACTTTGACATGTTTGTGTTTGGCTTGTGCATCACCCTCTCAACAGCATTCCCAGAGCAACAGCAAGTGTTCTTAACACTGTCCAAAAATACACACATATATTCCCTCAATGGAGCTATATGTCTTGATTTTCCCAAATACCTCAAGAACCAGATAATATTTTTGATAGGTAATCAACAATACTCTGAAGGCAGGATTCATACAGTTCCTGGTCTTAATAATGAATGGATACAGGATAGCTTGCATACCTTCTCTATTGCTGTGTTCTCGCAGACTATAGAGAGAAAGTACAGGGGTCTTTCCTAAATATCTTTTCATCCCCTTTTCCCAGCAAAATTCCCATGCGTGTATATCCTCGTATACCTGCAACTATTGCAGGTAGCTGTTTCTTTGAGGCTAAAATCCTGTATTAAGCCATAAGATGTTTTACAAAATAATCTCCTTAAAATAAAAATCACATTTGTTTCATTTTTAGCTATAAACAACCAAGAAAACTGGTGGTTCGCCTGTGGCTGTAGAATTCTGTACTTATATGTAAGATTATCAGCTCTTCTGGGTCATTTTCTTGGTTATAATAAATAGGTAAACAGCAAAACTATGTCAGAGATACTAAATTCCCGATTATGGGGAGAGGAGCTCACTGGAATATCCCTGATGGATCATAGTCATGCTTTGTGTCTTTCTCATGGCAAACATTTCTCAGACATTCACAGATCTTAGTCAGCAACTCATTTACCTGTGTTCTGACTTTTGACCAAGCGGACCCTACCACTTGGGTGGGTCATTTATCTTTATCTTGTTCAAAATCTCAAAATGAATTCTCACTGTGAGTCATTTATGACTCCTGTCACTCTAAATAATTTTTTAAAAAAAATTCRCTGATTCCATAGCCATTATCTTAGGAGTAAATTACAGCTGCTCTAACATTATAAAGATTGCCAGGAGATTTTTTAGACTCGATTTTTCCACCAGAAATAAGTCAAATCCACAGTACTGTCCTGCATATTCAGTCAGGCCATCACACTGCATGTTGCCACAAAGGCACTTAGAGTGTGGTAGCTGCAGCACCAGAACTTCACCAGTGACATAATTTTCAGACTTTATTTACCGTGCTGGATGAGGATAGTGGGTGGACATCAATTTCTCTTCTATGACAGATACACACTCTCTGTACTGACCATGTTCACCAAAACCAGGGCCTCTAGTCCATTTGTGATTGGTACTGTAGACTCAAGAAAACAAGACTCCAGCTGGTGAAAGTGTCCAAGTCTTGGCTTGTTGCCTGGCCTTTACATTTAGTGGGCCTTTGGCTCATCCTTCTGCACAGTGTTGGATATATGGACACATATGTTCCCCACCTCCCCTCTCAAAGAGTTACTATTTTCAGTGTTTTAGCTTTCTGCCTCAGCAGGTCACCAACAGCCTCATCGTTCCTGTCACTCCAAGCCCATCTCCTTGATTTTCTGTRGGTAACTTACCTGGGTTGGTAAGTTGGTAAGAACACATTCTGTTCTACTCGAAATGGGCTACATGGATGTAAAGCTACGATTTCGTCTGTCCTCGTTACTTGTCTATGCATACCCAGCCATTACAGGGCAGATGTAGTCTGTGAACTTTGGGTAAGCTACACACACACACACACACACACACACACACATCCTGCCCCAATGTACTTGGTTCGTTTTCAGAGCACATACCAGTCATCTAACAAGTTACAACTGGGCAGATGTGGCCAAGCCCTTGCTTACCGAGTGATGCTTTCAAGTAGACTTTATCCCATTACACTCGTTCGTGAGTTCCTGAGGAAAAAAACAGAAAAAGAAAGATTAATTAATAAATAATTAAGCACACAGGAAGAGAGAACGGTGTTATCCAACAGGTGTCTCTATAAGGCATATGTATTCAGATGTCATCGTTTAGTGGGCATCCCCTCTAAAGCATAAATGATTCTATACCAATCCAATCCTTAATAAAAGCAATTCACTAAACAGGAAAACCTGAATGAATCATGTTTTCATTACTGCTGGGATTATAACTGATTATAATTCTTTATTTCTTTCACTACGTTTCCTGAAAAGAAAAAATAGTCTTAAATTGGTAACTTTGAAATTCTCTTTAGAGATGAGAAGCACTACTGTTACTGTATTTGGAGGTAGCTGTTTTTTAATATATAAGTTGAATGTGAAGAAAATGACCACTTTTTACTGTGAAATAAATCAAACTCAATTTACCTTACATTCAGTATAGATAACCTGCTCTACAAAAATTACTTGCTTTTTTGGTTGTAGCTTTAATTCTTAGATTTTTTCATCAAAACTTACAGGAGACCTTGAATTTATGTGTATTATGTGAGGACTTGGTGGATGTCACCCATTTCCTTTCAGTGTGCTCAAACTAGTGAAATACTAATGAGGCAGCAAGTTATACCTAACAATATATATCAGACTGTATCAAATGAAGGTTAAAGAAATGATGAATAAAATATYTCTGAGCTTAATATTCTTGTAGTGCCCCTTGAAGCAACAATTGCCAAATACATTTAAATCTGCGTTATTAAGCAGCTGCCTCTTGGGAGCCATGGAGTGTTCATGTTCTGCATAGGCTGCGCCATCACACATCAATTGCCATGTATGGCATTTGGTCTTTACATCTTGTAAATTTAAAATATAACTGGCCCTATATGAAAAGCTATTTCTGTAATTCCAAGACATTTGTATTCCAGTGCAAAGTGCCAGTTCAATACAAAAAGGACGTGTATACCATTATGCACCAGCTGTCTCATCTAGCTGTTTGCAATTGCAAAATATAAAGAAGCTCTTTATTAGAGATGCAAAAATGAGATTAGAATCTGGACAGTTTTATGCTCAAAAGAATCTTTCTTGTAACTGCAGTGAAGCCATGTACTTGTAAGGATTTCTATCCAGAGCACTGACTGGAAAGGTCATTTTTAGAGGTCTTTGCTTGCTTTGAAACAGAAATGTTCTCTGTTCTGGTGTCTTTATTACAAATTTTGTGTATGGCCAGGGAAACAAAATGTGCTGAGAGAGAATTAGAGCACCAGAAGAAAAGGAAGGTAGAGGGGCAAGAAAAGACACATGATATGGTACCCACCTCTGTCACCTAAATTTCCCACCCTGCCCCCACCACCAATGAACATCAAACCCCAAAACCTAAACCTTTTCTTTTTTTAAGTTGGGGGTGCTGGGCAATAAGGAGGGAGAATTAGTAGGATAGGTGTATGGAAATTCAAAATAGGTGTGAAAGAACTAAATGTCATTGAATTATAAATTACGAAGACATTATATGGTAACTGTACAATCTAAATACCAAATTTTAGTGTTTAGTCCACCATGTGGTGTCATACGGTTTTAGCATCTGGTCATTCTTCACTTTATTACAAGAATTCATGATGTAATCCATAATACACAAATTCATAATTATTTTATGAGAATATGTGAAGCCCAAACAGATGTTTTGGATTAATTTAGAATGTAGAGATARACATTAGTTTGCAAGCATGCTGTAGTTCTGGAGATGTAACAGAGTTGCAGATTTACAAACGGRCACTTGCATTCTGAGATCAGCTGTTGGGTCTTTTCTCTTTGGATGGTGACTGATGACCTAAAGGACTTGATCACAAAGACTGCAGTTACAATATTATTCACATACCGATAGCGGCTGTCATTTAGGAATGGAAAGATACAATACAAGATGATTTTTGATTCTTTTCATTACCAAGATTATTATATGCTGTCTTAATGTACTAAGAGCAGTATTCATGTGGTACATTTGCAGTGTTAAGAACTCCCTGCATTGACTGATTTCTTGCATGAAGCAATATAGTTCAGAATGAGGATTATAGAGTCTGGTCAAAGAGTAAGAAACCAATCTCATTCAGGTGAGCAAAAGAACAACTTCTAGTGAGCATTCATKGGTTTCACCTGGTAAAACATCAAGGCAGTGCAAAGACAAGTAAACAAAAATATTTTATTGTAAATAATTCAGCACTGAAGTAAATTTAAGCTCAGAAAGAAAGGAAGTTTAACATGCTCTGCAACGGAAAGCCCTGTTRCATGAAAATAGATTAAATTTTGTAACACAAGTTACATTGTGTTGCCCCATGTTGAATTAAACAAGCTAACATAGCATTATGGGCTTTTGTTTTTAAGAAACACAGAAACAAGTGTAATATTTTGGCTTGAATAACTGATCAAGAAATATTTATAACTGTCCTGCAATGGTGATTATTCCCAGCAATGACCTGAGGAGGATGAGACAAGCACAGAAAGTGACACAAAACAGTCCATAATGTAGACTACCACAATCTGTTAAGTAATTTTAATATGTTAAATATGATTGCTTAACTATTATTACACACAAGGAGACAGATACCCGCCGCCAACTAGGATTTGACATTCTATTTATTTGTATATGCACAAATTTGATATTGAATGTATTTTTAGATATGTATTTATATACATGTCATTAGATGACCAGGATGACAAAGCAAGCAGATAAACAGCACTTTTACAGAAATTACTGATACCAGACATCCCTGTCAAAACCATTATATAATGTATCAAAAAATATGTATTAGTTTAATATTAAAAAAATCAATATGCCCTAATAATTTTTGGGTAGCTTTTTCCAAATTTTGACACTATATTGTTCACTTGTACTGCTTCTTGGAGAAAACTACAGATTAATTCCAGTAATGTACACTTCAAGATTTATGGCCCCTCTAGATTAATAATACTATTTATTACCATGTGATTATTACATTTCGTCTTCATTTAACACTTTCAAAAAATATTACTCAAAGAGTCTTATAGCTAAAGTGATCTCTTAGAAAACTGTTTAAACCACAAAATGTTGAATTTTACTCAAAAAGTACTAGAGATTTTTAGCAAAGGAATTAACATAAGCAAAAACTGCTATGGCTTTCTCAAATAATTTCATCTTTCCATTCATTTCAAAGCATTTTCCAATTGCAATTCAAATATCAACTATATCCTCAGCTGCCCTGTGGTATCAGCCCACATTGTATGCAAGGTATAATTTCAGAGCAGCTTTTTCATGATTTCTCCTGTGTAGCTCTCTAATTTTGGAGGATTTCCTTCTTACATGTTGACTCATTATCCACTCCATCATCTTTTCTCTGATGTCAGTAGAAATTTTGGCAAAAATCACACTACTGAAATGTTCAGCCTAATGTCTTTGATGATGACTAATACTATCAGAGAGCCCCTTTAACCTCTCTCATTCAAATATATCTTCTGTTCTGTGTATCTCTGTATCTCTGTTCATGTGTGTCTATATCACAGCTGCAAGTTCTCTGGAACTGCTTGTTTAGCATGAAAAGCACAGCACAATGGCATTATGGTCAGGAATGGTGTTTCTTGCACATACATTGGAATATTTCCATTCCTGTGATGCAAGACAGCAAGCCTTTCCTATACTTTCTCTTCCTTTCTTCAACCAGCTGCCACTTTCCTTTCTCAAAATTTACAATCCATTCCACCTTCTTCCCTAACCTCCCTAAAACACAATCCTTTATATTTTTATTTTTATATTATCTTTTATGTCTAGTTCAGATATTCAGGTATCTTTTATATTTGGTTCAGAAACATAAAACTGAAAACTTCACTAGAGGCAGACAGATAGAAAACAATGGGGGGAGCTGTTATCTGGGAAAATCTTTTGGTCCTGTTTACTTAGAAAAGAATAATAATCAAGCTGATAAGCTGAGATTTATCAGGTTTATGGGGCTTTATTAACTGAGGTTAAAAAAAGTACTAATATCCCTCAAACTCCATGAGCAATTTCTACTGAAATACTACAACACCACCACCAGAAAATGGCATTATTCCTTCTGAACTTTGATGGCAGAAGAAGTCTCCGTAAGAAATATTAGTTTTGTGTTGGCTATCAGGCTACATTGAGATTACCACACACCAGTAATAATTATATCTTTCCCCCTAGGATAACTTCAAATCAGTCATGTCAAACTGATAACCAGAAAATGGTTTGTTTCAGCGGAAATCAAAAGACAAAAATTAACATTTTTCATTTCCGTAATTAAGGAAGCACTGTTAAAATGGCAAACCTTTCTAAAACCATGGCTGCCAGAGAAATTATTTGCAAATGGACTTAACAATGAAGCCATCTTTGAAAAGCTTTTTTAAAATTAATCATCACATTTACATAACTACCTTTATATATATCCCATAACACATTTAAAGTGCCTTAGTCCACTGACTAAAACATCTCTGTCAATTCCACATTTACAATATCATTAAAATGAAAATTACCTGAAAAAGATTTAGATACTTTATTTTAATTGAAATAGCTCCTCACAAGTGTCTTATCAGCTCTAATCATCCTTCTGCCATAGACACCAAATTAT
The DNA here is from genome assembly GCA_018881555.1 of Amblyornis subalaris. Classification (NCBI taxonomy): domain Eukaryota; kingdom Metazoa; phylum Chordata; class Aves; order Passeriformes; family Ptilonorhynchidae; genus Amblyornis; species Amblyornis subalaris. Next base: position 1,669,286 of record JACAXG010000092.1, read on the forward strand.
TTCATCACTGAATTCCAATTCCCTAATTTCTATCAATTAACGGAAACTAATTATGTTCTTCTGGATCAAAGACAAATCTTTCCAGATCTTGATAAACCTAAATTATTCATAGTCAATAGTATACTACATGCACAGGGTTTGGGGCCATTATCTTTGAACATTCTCTTCAAAATGTGATAAGAATTACAGGCTCAAAAAAAGTTCTCTGTGAAATAACTTTCCAGTATTGGGTACTTTTGTTCCTGAATAAAATGAGAAACATTACAGAAAAAAGCAGAAGGATACAATGAGATCCTTTCAATAGTTGACACTGCATATCTACTACCCACAGAGAACTGGAGATAGCATGATATTACCTGTTAGGTATTTTTTCAGGTCACTTAAGAAAGCTCAGTTTCCAAAATTTAATATGAAAATTATCAGAAAGTTTGGATGGAAGCTATATAYGCCAGGATTTTGATCCATTCCTCTTACCCCTTATAAAGGTCTGGGTTATTACACTGACAAATCCGAGTAAGGCTTCAATAGCTGTCATCGAATAAATCAGGAAAGATTATCATTACACAAGAGCTTGCTAACAAAACAGCTGGATGTAGAAAAGGGACAAGAAGGCCAGTCTATTTGTAAAAGGCACTTTGATGATGCAAAGCAATTAGCCCAATTTTTTGAAAAGTTTTTATACATAAAGAAATAAACACAAATTCTGTCGAGGCTGTGCAGGCTCATAATAATGTAGCAAAAAACCCCAGCCATGCTACAGTCTGCTGCAGACTCTATAGTTTCAATGACACAAAACAGATCAAAATCCAAGCTGCCTAAACAGCAACTCCAAATAGACCATGTGGGAATTTTGGCTTGTGCAAATGCACAGTGTTGTGTGCCTTGGCTGCTTGCATTCAGAGCCATCTGTGAAGCAGGCAGAAAGCCTTATTGCAACTCTGCATGCCAGTGTCACAGGAGCCCCAGTGCCAGGCTAAGAGAACTTTAGATAGGCAATCTGCATGGCTAGCCTAAGTGCTGTCTATTCTGCTCAAAGCAATTCTTTTGTCTTTGCTAGTCTCTGCTCTAAAGCAATGACTCGATTTTAGATGAGCATTACGAGATGGTATGGATATGAATTGGAATGGGATGGTATAGACTGGAATGATACGGGCTGGATTGTGCACAAATGTATTCCAATATACACAAAATGTATATATGGTGTGCTTGAGCACACACCTGCAAAGCATACATATTTGTATGGTCAAGGAACATTTTTCAGTTTTAAGGTCAATTTGGCAACTAAGAAAAATCTTCATTCTAATTATCACACAGAATATTAGTATATATGCCAGAAGTTACAAAAATCTACAAAAAATGTAGCCTGTGTGTGTTTCTTTAGTATGTAAAAAAATTCTTGATACAAATGAGTACATCTGATCTTGGGATATGGTTGTCTGAAAATGTCACTGTTGACATATGACATAAAATATATATATCGTATCTGATATGAAAACCTTAGGTTTCTGTCAGGTGCTGTCAGAATTTTGTCTTCCTGAAAAGTATACTTTTGCACTATGGCTGATAGAATGCAAATACATTAAGTAAAAATATCACTATTCGTGTAGTTTTAACTATGTCTGTGAAAAATCGCAAATCATGCAAAGTTTGTATTGGATTTTAATGAAAAATTATTCTGTGTTTTTATGCGTGTACTATTTGGAGAACATGGTGTGCTGGTTTTGGCTGGATTAGAGTTAATTTTCCTCATAGTACCCCAAATACCAGATTAAGTTCTAGCTTGGTGTTTTAATAACAAATCTCCCAGGTAAAAACCCACTAATCACAGAAAAATGCAAAAAGCCAACACCAGTCTTTACATCTTACAGCAAAAAAGGAGCATGGCACAGATCAGATGAACTAATATGGAGAACAGATGAATCAATATTGTGACCTGCGACTGCTAAGAGATATAAATGCCTTCCGATACACTCTGGTCAATATGTTATTATCACAAACACTTCAAGCCCCATATTGGGCACCAAAAAGGACTGTCATGGCTTGACTCCAGCTGGCAACTGAGCCCCACGCAGCCACTCGCTCACTCCCTCCCAGTGGGATGAGGGAGAGAACCAGAAGAGTAAAAGTGAGAAAACTCATGGGTTGAGATAAGGACAAAGCAAAGCAAAACATAGAATTCATTCACCACTTCCCATGGGCAGGCAGGTGTTCAGACATCTCTGGGAGAGCAGGGCTCCATGATACACAGTGGTTACTTGGGAAGAAAACCACCATTTCTTCAAATGTCCCCCCTTACTACTTCTTCTTCATCCCCCAGCTCCCCTCCCAGCTCCTTGTGCATCCCCAGMCTCCTTACTGGAGGGGTGCTGTGAGGAGCAGAAAAGGCCTTGACTCTGTGTAAGCCCTGCCCTGCAATCATGAAAAGATCTCTGTGTTGTCAACATTGCTTCCAGCAGAAACTGAAAACATAGCCCCATACTCAGCTACCATGAAGAAAATTGACTCTAGCCCAGCAAGATCCAGAATATGTGGTTTATAAATTTGTTTCAACTATTATATTCAACATAATATTCAGGATTATTAAAGAAACTCCTGGAAAATATCTTATTATACTAAGAAGCAATTAGCATGAGACTTGGTTTTTTCCATAATCTCTCATACTTAAAAGACTAATACTTTTTTTCTTGGCCATGGACCTATATTGTTKCATTTAATTGTACTTCTTAGATATAATTTTATAACTATTTCATTTTGTTTTTTTTCAAACAAATGCTGATGACGTTTGTATCGTTTCAGACACCCTTACAGTAAAACAACTTTTGTGACTTTATTTGAAATTTTGCTTCAGCAACATAAATAGGAAAGGAGTGACTAAGTGATAACTACCTAATACTTTTGTTAGCTGCTAGAAGTCACACAGAATGAAAACCGGAGTTGTATCAACCAGTATGTCTATGTGAACTGGCTAATTGTATAGCTAATATACCTATTGGCAATATTCCTAACCCCAGCCAAAGGAGCAGTTCTACAGGTCTGCTTGCAGATTGGAGATCTGTCTCTTTACACTGTCCTGGGAGGATTATCTGGTAGCTGATTACACAGGCTATGAGCCATACTTTTCCATTTTTTTGCCTGTGGTATTGTGGGAAAGCTATATTCAGGCAGCAGGAAGGTAAAAAGCAGTTTGTTGGTGGAAACAGAATCCTCTTCAGAAAGTATATTCATTTGTCAGGAGAATTGCTGAAGGCTTGAGTTAGGGGCAAAAGCACTGTGAGGCACAGCCTGGAAATGAGGCTGAGTCAGAGGCTGCGGTTCAGGAGAGGAACAGCAGCCTGGCAGGAGGCGGTAAGCTGGCTAACCAGTTAGCAYTTGTGCTCCAATTTAGTTGTACAGTCTAGGCAAGGAAGAAATCAAGACAGCTGAGAGAGCACTGATTTGTTGACTAGAGGGACTAAAAGAGGTAGGGGAATTAGAGAAAGCTGCTTCTGAAATCGAGAAAGATTACAATGGAACAATTAAAAAAAAAAGCCCTAGCACTTTTACATGATTTCCACTCTTCATTTAAACTAAAATGTCTGCAGGTGAGGTCTAGCTTTTTAAACAATAACCTGATTTATCCYGCTCTAGTAAAACTTCTCTTTTCACTTATATTTTTGGTTTTTGTTTCTCATCATTTCTAACTAAATAAACCAAATGGAATAACATTTGATATGGATAGAATAAGGTCTTGATCTGGAAAATATTACAAATTTTCTGCATTAAGCAGCAGTATATTTATGACAAAATTCTTCTGCTCCATGTATATGGCCTTTCCAATAAATGTGTCAGTAAATGCTGGGTAAATGGTACTGGTAGAGTAGCACCTGTTTTATTTCTGCTGTCTTGATTTAGAAGAATTTGGAAACTGTATTTATTTAAAGCGTTAAATATTTAAGTGGCATATCCATTAGCAGGTGCTGCAGATGACTTCACTGCTCACTGTTCCAAATGGTAATGTGCAAAGTTATAACTTTTTCTAACTATGCTCACACAACGATACATAAGCTGGATAAAATATGTGATGTTCAGGGCCAGTCATTGAGAGGGGACAGACTAGTTGCAACCCTAGATCTGACAGTTCCCAGTTCTTCATAGAATTTTGTCACATAGTTACTGACTTTGGTGCCTCAGAAAGTCTTCAGCTATGAATGAAGCTTGTCCCCAGGTTAAGTCTTTGTAAAAGAGCATGCTGTTAATTTTTGTGGATCCTTTTTCATCTGTTAACATTATGTCCTCAAGCTGCAATCTTTTCTTTACTCAGCTTTCCAATTTAACAAAATGTTAAAGAGCTACTTCCAGGATCTTGGCACTCTTGAAAAGTGCTGAGTTTCTCCAGTGAGTTCAAAAGGTAGAGAAAGAACTTTCCAACCATATGCAAAAATGTACAGCGATTACATTGTTCTCGTATTTAGAGAAAAGGATCATGCACACATGTTCTGAATGAGAAGCTGCCCTCAAAATCCCACAATGCTTAAAATGTATGCTTGCAGTAATATCTGGATTGATTCAATGATAGACAACATTTAAAAGTTTTAAATTGGCTGCAGGAAAAACCTTTCATCTTAATTTATAATAAAAATACTGTAGAATGAATATTATTGTTGTAAAAGAATAAACTGATAAATTGCTTCCATGGTTATTCAAGTGGTGAAATGAAATTTAGTATTCAGTAGCTTGAAAAACCTACCTACTCCGTTGCACATTTCCTGTAAACTGACACCTCTCAGTGTTACAGCCTGATAAAACATTGTTTTGCTATTTGTGATAGATATCACAGCTGAGTGTCTTAGACTAAACCTGCACGTGAGACTTCAGACTGTAACATTCGGGTCAGCCTTGTTGGAGGCAGCTGCTGTGAGGGCGGCACCGACAGCAGCAGCTACAAATGCAGGCAAGGGCTGTGGTGAGACTCTGGTGGGCTTGCAAAGAAGCAGTGTGGCAGGAATGGGCCAGCGTGGGTCATGCTGGTTGCAGTGTAGCTTTGGGAGCATGGTGGCAAGGTGCTGGTCAGCTGGCAGGACGAGGCAGGGTGCCTTGGAGGCTGCTGGTGCTGCTGTTCGTGGTTGCTGCTCTCCGTTTCAATAGAAACTGCAGGCTCTACTACCGGCTTTCCTGGACTTTTGCCTAACGTGCTGCTAGGAACCACTGACTGCCAGTCTGGAACACGTGAGCTGAGGGACAGTGGACAGACACAGTCACTGTGACTGCAGTTAGTGAAGAGAGGCACACAGGGACCTGCCATTGCTGCTCAGGATTGAGGAGGACCATTTGGAGGCAGTGCAGTGATGGTCTTAGCGTGCCACAAGACACAAGTTCCAGTGCTGACTGATGCTAATGGCCTTGACACAGAGAAGGCTCTGGCCATTGCTTGGATTTCATGTTGCAAAGATGGCCTGGGGCTTCTTCTATGGGACGTGTGCTCTGACCAAGGCACTGAGTTGCTGGATGAAGGAGCGGTGGGGAGAGCTGAGAGACTGCACAATATCAGGGAGTTTGAAGAGGATATTGACAGGTTCTTTGCAGGAAAGCTGCAGAGGCAAGGGCCTGATCCATGCAAGGCGAGGAGAGAGCAGCAGCAGCTGGTAATCATGGTCCAACAGGTGAAGGAGAAAGATTGTTCAGACAGGGTAGGCTGTGATTTCTGGCAACAGGAGAAGACTTCCTGCTCTATCTGTGGATCTGCGACTTGAGTGTACATATAGTGCTCTGGGCACTGGGTAAAGATGAACCGGACCCACTGGAGGCTCTATCAGAGCAAGCTGAGCCCAAACAGGTTTGAAAAGGCATGTGGTAGTTATAAAAGACCCCTTCCTAGAGGGTCGAAAGCAGCTATCTGTCAACATGACCTGATTTTTCAGGGTGTTTCTTGCTTACCAGTGCCTCAGATCTCAGATGTTGCAGAAGAATTCAAGGCTTACCCGCCCTTGGACTAACACCCCATGCTCCTTTCTCCAGTGTTATCAAAGGTAACACAAAGTGCACCAAAGGTTCTTCAGAGCTCAAGTGATGCAGTGAAAGGTAAGGCAGACAGGTGATGGCTCTGTCTTTCCAGTAAGGGGGAAAGGCTCCAGCAGAAGGTCACTCCTTCAGTGGATCAACACAGGCCTGATGCTGCAAGCAATGCTATGATCACATTGATGGCTCTGTGAACAATGAGTTCTGCTGTGTAGGGATGGGATATCTGGCAGTGAGGCAGGAGTATCTTTGCAAATAAAATAGCTAATGCAGTGAGAAGTACTTAAAATATGTATGTTGGGTTGGGTAGTATTTTCCTAACCTGAAGAGAAGTGAGGGCACAAGGGGCAAAACAGATGTATCTCAGCAGCAAGATTACAGGGGATGTTCTTACACCTGAAGAGACATGGGATATGACTTGGGGCCTGAGTCAAATACCTTTATAAAAATGTATGTAGTATAGAGAAGAAGCAGGATGAATAAGAAGTCTAAGCAAAGTTGCAGAGCTATAGCATCACTGGGATAATGAAGACAAGGTGGGGTAGCTCTCCAGTGTGAAGTGCTGCAGTGGATGGATAGAGGTGGGAAGGCAGGAAGGAAGTTGTGCTTCCCATCAAGGAGTGGCTCAAATGTAAAAAACTGCCTTGAAGCCAGAGAGAAAGCCGTAGAGAATTAGTGAGTAGGAGTTAAGGATCAGCAGACTAGCACGGGTGATGTAACAGGTGTCTGCTAAGACCACTGGATCAAGAGGAGATGCATGAGGCTCACTTTAGATGGCTGGAGAAAACCTTACCATCACAGGCCCTGGTACTCATGGTAGGCTTAAGTCTTCCTAATATCTGCTGTAAGGGGATTAGAGCTGGTGCAAGCAACCTGGGAGAATTCCAGAATGTGTTGAAGACAATTTTTGTCACAGGTGATCAGTCTACTAACTAGTGAAGGGGCTCTGTTGGACCTGCTGCTCACAAACAAGAGAGAAGCACTGAATGAAGTCAAGAGCAGACTTGGCTGCCACAACCATGCGACTGGAGTTTAAGGTCCTGAGAGACATAAGCAAGACAAACAGAATTACTGGACTTCAGGATATTCATTTTCATCCAGAATTACTGGATATTCAGGAACCTTTTTGGTACAATCCCAAGAGAATTTATCCTGAAGAAAAAGAGGGTAGGAGACCTGTTTGATTTTTGAAGGAGAGCATCTTCAAAGCACAAAGATTTATTTTACATAAGTGTAAAATTCTAATTCTGAAAATCCAATCAGATAATTTTTTTAACCTGGAAATAGGAACAGGAATCATTTCTCTAAGCTATCATATCTACTCAATCTTTTTCATGGCTTCATGAGAAAGCACAAAACTTCTTTTCCTTTATTGCAGTTTAAAGCCTTTTGCTAGTGATATTAGGGAAATTTATTCTTCCTTTCATTGTTATACCCATCATGTAGTATAATGTCTGTCCTACTTTATATTTACATTCCTTGAGTTCACACCAAACCATCTTTGAATATGTAAATTCAACAGTACAAATGGAAGTCTGCATGACGTTAATATGCTAACTACTAAAATAACATTTTATTACACCAGTAAAACAGGGTAAACAGCTGCAGATACATGCTAAGTTTAGCAATTGCCTGACTTTTACATAAAAAAATAGATTCAGTTTAAATTATTTATGACCTGATTTTTATGTTAACGAGCCCTCCTTCTTACTTGTTTTTGGTTTTTGTTTGTGTGTTTGTTTATTTAATGCTGCCAGTGTGAGATTTTTTGGCTTCTTAGGTTCTAACAAGCTTTAGTGTGAGAAAGGTGTGTTCTTGCAATGGGTAACAATTCCAGTTCTAATACTGACCCTCAGAGTTGCTATTTCCAATTATTTTGAAGACAATAGCATTTATTTCTGTAACCCCATTCCTACAGTTTATATATCTTAACAGGCTAGAGAAGATATTAAATGTCCTAAAAGTTTTTACTACAGGATAGAACAAGATGCTTTTACATCCGACTATTTGGGAAATGGATCTACATAAAAGACTTTAATACATCTCTATAGCTGAAGAACACTAATGCCAAGTAGTTACCATCTTTTTCATTTTCCCTTCTGTAAAAAGTCCATTAGTTGTCACTTCTCCCCTTCTCCTCTTTACAACCTGAGAAAGCAAACATACCAGCCCAGACAGAACTCTGCACCAGACAGCTGATATTTTACTTACCTCACACAAAGCTACGCAAGCTACCTTCTTATTACCCAGTTAGAAGTTTGAATATGTAATAAGGAGTGGGATATTACCCGGCATATTTTGTTTGTGCAAAGTCTTTTACTCAGCAAGTATCAATTGATTACCTTCCACCACTTTCATTAGTAAATTGGAGGGAATTATGTCTTTCAAAATAAAGCAGTTCTAAGGCTGAGGTTCTGCACAAGTTATTTAACAATACGTTGAAGCTCCAGAAGTCTTTGCTAGCCCAGCCAAAGACCTAAAATACAAGATCTCTTGTCCAGCGTGAAATCTGGCCCAATGCTTAAAATCTGATCTATATATACTGATGCATGTATTGCAAGCAAAATTACAAAAAATTGTCTCTTTATTAAAACTGCAATTATGCAAATCCATAACACAGATAAGAAAGAAAAACATGCCCATAAAAATTAGTAATCTGCAAAATTGTGCCAGGTTTTCTAAGGTTCACAAGCATATAAGAACACTTGAACTAGCACATGAATGAAAAATAACAGATTTTAAAAAGAGAAAAAAAAAACAAACAGCACGACAAAAATACTCCCTAAAACTCCCTAAAACATGTTCATTATTTTAGAACATTAATGAGAATTCTCAGTTTACTGAAATTTTTCATGATAACTACATCTCCTGGCAGTCTTCCTGCCACTCCGTGTTAGATTAACCCTGGCTGGATGCCAGGTGCCCACCAAAGTTGCTTTGTCACTCCTCTCTTCAGCTGGGCAGGGGAGAAAGAATATAATGAAGAGTTCATGGGTTGAGATAAGGACAGGGAGAGATCATTCAGCAATTATCATCATGGGCAAAACAGACTTGGCTTGGGAAAATTAGTTGAATTTATTATCAACCAAATCAGAGTAGGGTAATGAGAAATAAAAACTAAATCTTATAACATCTTCCCAGCTCCACTGCCTTCTTCCCAGGCTTAATTTCCCTCATGAATTCACTACCTCCTCCCGTGCAGTGATGCAGGGGGATAGGGAATGGGGATTGTGGTCCGTTCGTCGCATGCTCTCTGCTGCTACTTCCTCTGCAGGGGGAGGACTCCTCACATTCTTCCCTTGCTCCAGTGTGGGGTCTTTCCCATTGAAGACAGTCCTCCACAAACTCCTCTAACATGAGTCTTTCCCACAGGCTGCAGTTCTTCATGGACTGATCCAGCATGTGTCCCTTCCATGTGGTGCAGTTCTTCAAGAATAGGCTGCTCCACAGGGTCACAAGTCCTGCCAGCAAACCTGCTCCAGTGTGAGTTCTTCTCTCCATGGGGCCAGGCTTCCTGTGGAGTCACAGCCTCCTTTGGACATCCACCTGCTTCTCTCTTTGGACCCTCATGGGCTGCAGGGGCACATCTGCCTCACCGTGGTCTGCACATGGGCTGCAGGGGAATCTCTGCTCCAGCCCCTAGAGCACCTCATCCTCCTCCTTCTGCACTGGCCTAGGTGTCTGCAGAGTTGCTTTTCTCACATGTTCTTACTCCTCTCTCTGGCTGCCATTGTGCAGGTTTTTTATCCTTTCTTAAATATGTCGTCCCAGAGGTACTACCACTGTCACTGATGGGCTCAGCTTTGGCCAGCAGCAGGTCTTTCTTGGAGGCATCTGGCATTGACTCTGTCAGACACAGACAAAGCTTCCAGCAGCTCCAGAGTATACATATCTCTTTTCAACTATATATCYAACTTAACAATCTATCTCTGATCACTACTTTCCATGTTATTTTACAGAGAGTCTGGAAACAGAAAAAGTCGGGACAAGACTTACAAGGTGTTACAACAGAGGTAATATTTAAACCAGAAAATATAACTGGAAAAATCAGACAAGCTTTCAGGAATCAGAAAATATAACTGGAAAAATCAGACAAGCTTTCAGGAATCATAAGTTTTCCTCAGGTCTAAAATAGATTCAGATTTTGAGCCTAGGTACCAAGTGTGTATTCTTGAGGTCATCATCTCTGAAACAAAAGATGCTTGATATACCTATGACTGTAAGAAAAAGGACTGGAGGAGAATGCAAGAGATAGAGAGAGCAGGATATGGAGAGATAGATACTTATTTCAGGGGAAAGAGAGAAGTAGTTCATAAACTGTGGAATACAAGGAGATTAATGAGTTTGGGATTTGACGAGGATTATGACAATGTGTTAACAGAACTTTTATCTTTACTGAAGTCATGGGGATTTGTAACCAGTAGAGCTATGAATTTTAATTACAAAGTTTATTTTTGTTAGGCATTTTGGGTTTGAGAAGCAGGGCAACGAGATCAGTGATTGAACTGTTTTCTGAGAAACTTCCTGTTCTGGAAATTGAGTGGGTTTTATTCTTCACTGATTATCTGTCCAGATACATTCCTGTAGAGAATGATGTCTGAGTTTTACCTATAGAATTACTCTCAGATGATTTTTTTCACAAAATGAGGCATATTGGATTCCTAGAAGTACAAGTATAGAAATGTGACAGTTCTGTTGTAAATGGTCGACTGTCATCTTGTCACAGTGCTAAACTTATGCATCTTCTGAAGGAATGTCCTTGGTTTTTTCAGTATACTTAGGACTGGAAGGATTGAATTCTGATGGTGAATGGGGCCTGGACACTGCTTGGAAGGAGTGATGGAAGTTACGCAGAGAGGGAATTATGCAGCCCAACCATTATTTAATATAGACACCTGTTAATTAAATATATTATGCAACTTCCTATACAGTTACATAATTTCAATATACTGGGGATGACAGCAACCAATCCAAATAACAATGTATGAAAAATAGAAAAGGGCTCATTTTGGGCGAGTATGAGATTGCCTTTAGTGACAATCATGTCGTTTTCAATCTTCTGAGAAGTTATCAAAATCAAGTGAATGACAAGGGTGTTTCTAATGATAGATATGTAAATATGTAATTTAAGTGGCTAAAGAAAACAATTTAAACAGTGATTCAGCCACTGATTATCATTAGCAATATATTATTCATTTCAAAATCTTTGACAAAACCCGATATATAACTTGCCATTTTTTCTCAATCTCTGCCAAAGAAATAGTAGAATGAAGAAAAAAATAAACCAAGCGAACCACCAAAGACCACCAATTAAAAAAAATCCACTTAAACTGAAAAAAAGCCCCTCAGACTGTATTATGTTTAAACAGATATTTTCTGCTAAAATATAGATAAAAGAGTCATCTATCAGAAACAAAAATTAATTTTTACTAGAAAAGACACTGTTCCATGAAAGGTAAAAAAAAATTAAAGAAACTTAAAATTTTCTTTATAAACCTTTAAAAAGGGCTATTTCACATTTCTCATTTTCAAATTGAAAAGTTTTTTAATGGATAGTTCAATAATACTCTCTCATATAAATATTGCTGACATTTTCCATTAGAGATTTTGTTACCATTTGCTGAAAACTAAGTTTAGACCTCAGGGATAAATTTTCATCTATCTCAAATAGACTTACTATAAAAACCAAACATTTAAATACTATATGAGAAGAAAGTCAGGGAAATACATAGGTGGGTGCATGCATGTGTAAAATAAACACTGAAAAGCTTTTCTGACCACAGCTATAAAATTCTGCTTTGCAACAGGGACCTGGCATTTGGGATATTTCTCAAACATAGCCTCATATTCCTGTGAGGAACATGTGTCTTTACAATCCTTGTGAAAATCCCTGTGAATTCAATCAGCATATAAACCCTACCTGCTCAGCAGATACTTTTCAGAGCTTAACAAAGAAAACTGCTGAACCACATGGGACTTTTTTTACAGTGACCAAGCCCACATCAGCCCAAAGCTGGAAGGACAGCCTTGAAGTTTCCTGTAAAAATTATACTTGGTCTGTGGAGATTGAAGTAAAACATAGAAATAGCCTAAATATTTTCTTTGCCTGCAATCAGGAAGCAATATAAGACTGCGAAAAAATAAGCCTTAATTAGGACACAGAAGGAATGATACAGATATCTGAACAGAACAATCTAACGCTATTTTAGACACTATGAAGTTGTGCTATTCAAATGCTCTTGATGTTCAGCTCTCATTTCAGAAGGGCATATCTCCTGTAGATCCTRTATTGTATCTGCCAGTCTCATGCAGATATGTTAGATAATGCAGAATTTCTAAAAGTGTTTGTTTAGACATCTGGAACTCTGCCAGAATCTGATAAAAACAGAAACCAGAAGAATGGGGAAGAAATTCTGGAAATGGGACAAAAGGCACACAAAATTGTCTGAAACTGTAACCAATTATTTCATAACAGTGCACTAAGAATAGTCAGGAGTGGGAGAGCAGTGAAAAATAYTGGGAAATTAGAGGGGCAAATTGGGAAACTGGGCAAAAGACAGAAGGCTGCCAGTACAGAATTTATAAAGAAAAAAAAAAAGAAAGAAAATAGTGGGAATAAGAGGTTCCAGATTGTGATTGGAAGCCTACAAGAAAAAAAAAAAAAGGAAAAAATGAGAACTAACATGATAAGCAGTATGCAAGACAGAGGGAAGCCAAGGAGCCTCAGGTTAACCATATGGGTAAGATATGAGGAATCAAAGATCTGAGCTGTAAGGCAAATTTGGGAATCAGGCAACAATATGTCAAGGAGTTTCACAGTGGAATTTGAAAATAGTGGGGAAGATATTGACAGTGCAAATTATGTGTTGTGAGACGTGAGTTGAAGAGACAGAAATTTAAGACAATACAAAGTGCCAGCCTTAGAGGAGCAATGCAGAAGGGCCTGCCTCTGCAATCTGGAGAGGAACACGGGTATTCCAGAGCCTTAACACTTTTCTGCTTTACAATATCATATGGAAAATATGTTCTTACAGAATATAAATCTCTGATCTTCTAGTAGAATCCTTAGTACTTCTCTCAATTTCTCCATTAGCTAATGTAGAAGACTTCAAGATTGCAGCCCTGTTGATAAACTGCAAGATTGATTCATATCAGGCCAATGACCCAACTAAACCAAATCTTCCTTCAGCAGTGCTCAAAAGCAGATAGATACTCAGAGAGGCACAAAAGCAGCATAAAAGGCACCAACCCCTTCCTGGGATAATTTTCCCAGCTTTCACAATTTGCAGTTCAGTGACTTTCTGACCTGAAAATAGTGTATTTACATTTAACAACCTTCTGGATTACATGAACTTGTCCAAATACCCTTGAATTTATGTAAGGTATTAGCACTCACAAAATTGTAAAATCTGGAAGTTCCACAACTGAATTAAATTACCAATGAAAAATCAACTCCATTTGTTTCTCTTGCGTCTTAAATCTACCAGTTTTATCTACTTTTCACTAATTGTTGTACTGGAAGAGGCAGTGAGGAACCCCATACCCATCCGTCTTCATGCCATTTGTGATTTTATACACCTCTGTCTCATCTACTCCCAGTTGTTTCATTTACAGCCTTGAGAGCAGTCCAATACTTTCTGTACTTCCTTGTACAGAAGCCATTCTATGTCTTTGATAATCTTCATTCAAGGCTTTTCTAGCTCTACTTTTCCAGTTTGTATTAGTTTGAAAACCTATTTGGCCCCAGCAGTTAGAATATGGGTGAGCCATGGACTTATTAATGATGCAAGTGTTTTCAGTTTTTCTTCTAAAAATTGCATGCAGTCTATTTATTTTCTAAGCCACTACTGAGCATGGAGATGAACTTCTCATAAAGTATCAATTATATCCAGAATACCTAGTTCCTGAAAGAAAACAATATTCAGAGCTCATAATTTATATTTAATTTGGTTTTTTGGATGTATCATCTGCAATTTAATTTTATTTAAAAGATACCGACATGGCACAGGAACTTTACTCTGTTTACTCTTCATAGTTTGCTCTTATCTTTGCTGTCTCGAATACCACAGTATCACTAGAAAATTTAGTCATGTTATCCTTGAGTCTCCTCTTCCAAATCGTTTCTGAAAATGCTGAAAATACAGTGGCTGCAGCAGGAACTATGTGATCACTATTAAAATGATCATTTTTAGGTCAACTATTCTACTGCATATTCTTTGTAAAGCTGTTTTGAAGGACTCACTCAAGAAAAGAGGCACATTCATGTCAGAGTGTTCCAGCATGGCCCTGTGACTAAAATGGACCTGTGGGATTTCTACATTTCCATTTCCATTACTAGGTGAAAACTCTACATCCAAGTGACACTAAAGAACCATCACATTGCTTCTGGTTGGCAACTCCTGTGCCAAAGGATTGAAATGGTCTGTGTCCAGGAGATACATGTCCTATATGTATTCCCCCCTCAAGTATACTGATAAAACTGACATATTTCTTCAGCTGGAATAAACACAAGTATTACATTTTTAGGTTAACTTTGTTAAACTGAATGGGAATCAGCATTGGCAAAAAAAAAATTTACTCATGCTAAGGAGAAAATAGTCTTCACATGATTAAGGTCCAGTCTAGTGACAATTCTTTCTGTTTATAAAATTTCAACAGTTAGCTCTGAGTTGTTTTGATTGTAGGAGTTAAATACTATTTTCTATACAAATGGAGACCTCTGTAAATTTCTTTTGCTAAAAAATGGCAGGCATACTATAGTTATAATATTAGCACAAAAAAGTGTTATTCAAAAACTGAATTTCAAAATGACTTGAAACAAAAACATATTGGCAGGATGTTTTAGGCAATTTTAGACATGGTAGTCATTGTTACCTCTGCCCTCATTAAGTTCCAATTTTGAATTCCAAATAATCTAACAATTTATCTTTTTTTTTTTTTTAATTTTGATATTCTACTCAGTCCTGAAAACATTTCAGAACTTTTTCACTGCATCCACAGGATAAGAATAAACAGGAGAATCTGAAAATCTTGCTTGATAAAATTCCAAAACTTGGTCATTTGCTGCCATAAATTTTTTTTCAGTCATTTTTAACTTAACTTGCCTCAACTTACCAAGAAATACAGCTGCCTTTAAACCGGATATTTCTAAAAACTATTTTTTAAAATAGAGCATTCTTTACCTGATAAAATTAGAGTGCAGAACTTGTACAGATGCCTTCAGATTAGAAATTTTTTTTTATATTTTCAAACCACTTGCCTATGCCTGTCATAAAATTAAGGAAGATAAGTGCATGTCCCTAGATCTGAATACAGAGATGAAGAATTAGAACCCAGGTGAAATAATATCCTCATTTCTTTGCAATGATTAATGGTTTTTAATTATTCAGTTGTAATGATTACTTTTATATAGGTYACATTTTTTGAGTCAGTTCTAGTCTCTACAATTTTCCCCTAAACTTTAAAATTAAAAGTGTTTTGGTTGATGCCATCTGCACCACACATTTAATACAAATAGATTATATGTTACGAAGAAATTGTTTACCCAGAGTGTAGTGAGGCACTGGACTAGTTTGTCCAGAAAAGTTGTAGAATTGTGGCTGTCCCATTCCTAGAAGTCTTCATGGCCAGGTTGGATGAGCAGCCTGGCCTAGTGGGTGGCATCCCTGCCCATGGTTGGTTGGGTTGGAACTAGAAGATCTTTAAGGTCCCTTCTACCCAAGACAGCCACTTTTCTGAAAAACACTTCAAAWCAAGAAACTAGAAGTGCATTTTCTAAAAATGTATTCAATGGAGCAGGATGTACAATCACACCATGTGACAGCATATTGGTACATCCTTAATGACTCAAATTTCATTATTTAACTTGGGTCAACAGCAGAAGAGGTTCAAAATCAGTTCCTTCCTTCCATATGTGAATATGTCTGCATGGAACTAATCTACTAGGTTTTGAAATTAAAAAGTACTACCTTGCCAAAGAACAGACAGGTAAGTACATATTTTAGAGAGCTATTTAGTCAGGCATATCCYAAAAATTCTCAATAACCTTTAAAGCTGAATGGTCATTTTCAACAAACTATCTGATTTATGTTTAGTTGCGTTCTGGAGATTATCATCATTCTCCTCAAACACAGTCTCCTGCATTTTTTATTCGACATGCAGAATAATGACTGCAAAAYGGAGTTTTTAAGTAGCTTATAGTGGCTTTGTATGTGCAGAGGAAATAGAAGGCCAAAACACATGCTATCAATAATAACATTTATTTATTCTAACATTCTATATATTAAATATTTTGGTGTATTTTCAAAATAAGATATTAACAATGAAATTTCAATGAAGTTCAAATATATGTCTGGAATATCTAATTTTTAAAAAGCTTTCATTTTAATGAAATTACTGTGTAAAACAATGCTGCAATTTAATATTAAGTTCATCTTGGAATGACGTCCAAGGTATCATTAATTTTTCTTTGCAAGTATTTAATTCTTGAGGAGACCTTATGTTTGAAAATTCCTGGTTTATTGCATTAGAAAAGAAAATAAAAGCTCCTTTTGATCAATCATATTTYAAATACTGTTATTATTATTAATCTAACAAACATAGCTGCCTGTAGGTAAACACTTAACATCATATATTTTAAGAAATTGCTACTTCATGTATTATTTTAAGAACCTATCAACAGCTCACCATCAGCAAGTAAATTTACACTATTCTAAGTGCTAAACATATAGAAATTTCAGAAATTCCAAATTTGTTAAGCATACCTAGGGTAGGGATACTGTATAGACAGTCGTACTATTCCCCCCCATAACTGGCACACAATGCATATCACTACAGCAATCTCATTCCTCATTTCTAAGGATGAGGTCAGTATGAGGGGAAAGGATACAGTTCAGGATGAGTCAGTGTTGTATTAGACACTAAACCTCCTCTCAGAAGTGTTGAAAGATAAGCCTCATGTTTACCGTCACAATAATCTAATATTGCTATCAAATCACAGTCACACTCCAGCGAAAGAAGATATTTAGTTATGAACCCTTCAGACAAATCAGATGTGCCATCTTTTTGTGCTTGAGTCAGTAAGTCTACAGTTTGATAGACATTACCTTAGGGAAGAATATGTGTAATGTAATACCTAAAGATGTACAAAACTTAAAAATAATTTGAAATGATCAATAAGTTTTCCCATGCCAGAGCCCATAAAAAGTATTTGGCTCAACAGCTACTGTCCTACTCTTTTTGATTTMTAAATTATGGAGGATCACTAAGGTTCTATATACTATTTTAATACAACTTAAGTAACACTTTTGCTGTAAATTCTCATCCATTTGCTGTACATTTACTTATGGATGAATCAATTAATATTTTTAAACTGGAACCTAGATGAGATTATAAAGAGCAGAGATCCTAGGTAAATGAAATTAAAAGTAAGAAATGCTGAAGAATGTTCTTAACGGAGTGGCTGTCAAGTTATTTCTGATAAAAATAAATACATGAAGTAAAATATTCCTGTATAACTCAAATCAAATGTGCACGATAGAAGACTGATCCACAGTGGTAATTATTTCATTATTTCAGGGCCCAACAGCTAAACATAATGAGATGAAACTAAGTATGTAAAAAATTTCACTTGATGTTATTTAAAAAATCGCTACTGTTAAGGTCGAACTACTTCCAAGGTGATTCCTAAGATTAGGTGACATGCACAGCTCTTCCACAGGCAATAGTCATGAAACAGTAAAGACACAAATCTAGTCTCTTAAACCTTAGAAAAACTAAGAGACTGAGATTTTCATCTCATCTTTGAAACAGAACTTGCTAGCAAAAGAAACCAAAGTGCCTGTAAGTTAAATTAAACTAAATTGCATTGACCACATATAGTTATTTATTATACAATAATTCTTTCTTAGCCAGAAGGAATAGTCTTTCAAGATTTTATCTGTGCATCAAAAGCTCTGCTGAGGAATAAACCAGGTGATGAGATTTTCAATATGTAAAAACATATTGCCAGGTAAATAATTCTTGCTGATTATATGGTTTCTTATAAATTGAATTAACATTCCAAGAGCTCAGTTTTATTTCTTTCCATTAAACATAATTTGCATTAGAGTTTATTGGCTATTGTTAAATAGTTATCGAAGCTTAATCTAAAATGATATAATCATGTCATCGCAGGATAAAATAATGAGATTCAGTATAAGTAGGTGTGACACTATAAAGAACAGAAAAGAGCAACCAAGCATTAAAGTCTTCTAAAATGTTATCYAGGATAATAGCATACAATCTCAACTAGTGTAGTGACTAGTTTTTACCAAGGCTTCTACATAAACCAGCACAAAAAAAATCTAATTATGAAGTTATTACAGTATGAATAAAAAAATTCAATGATATCTGATATCTATAGTTTACATAAACAGAAATGACTAATAATTTGTGGTTCAGAAAAAAACACTTATCTGAAAAAATTTGGGGGGGTTTTAGTAGTACAAATGGAATATCATAGATATTTAAATTCAACAAATTATTATTATTATCACAAAAAGGAAGGATGGATTAAAAAAGCAAAGGTCACAAAAAATTAAGCCTATGAAGTGAATAATTGACAGGTAAAAATTATACCTATAGAAGTAACACATATAAAAAAATCAAATTACAGGAATTCTGAATAGTTTTTGTGGTAAAAGAGTTACAGMCCAACATTCATGTTTTTTTAAATGTGCAAAGTTGTTTACATTGCATAAATGCTAAAAAGGCTTCCATCCAGACCAGTTGCATTGAAGCTGAAAGGCACACCATGAAAAGTGTGTTTCACACAAAAACTAATCACAACTTACAAACAATAAACATTTCACTTTTCTCCCTTATCCTCACTTCTTCCCATATCAGTCAGTTTGGAGCCTGGTTTTCATCTACAGTAGTAGTACTTAGGGAGGAAGTGAATCTTACATTGCTAAATTTACCTAAATGATTTCTTGCTAAGTCATTTCGGTTTTGCAGGTCAAAGCCAACAACACAGACTGCAGAGCAGTACTTAATACACTTGCAGCCACACATGCCACTTACAAAGTAGCTTTAATCCAGAACCGTAGTGCATAACTTTTTTTAGGGTATATCCAATACTTCTACCAAGATTTTTGAGTAAATTTGGCTCATTGTTCATATGTTGCTTTGAGCTGGCTTGTAGGGCATTCATTCCTGTACTTCTTMGGGACTAACATTGCTTTTATACAATATTTCCAGGCATCAGGCCCACAGAGGGAAGAACTGGCAAAGGGTGAGCAGGGGTGGGATACGAAGGTGGTTTACCAAGTCCAAACAGCACTTTTGCAACCTGACAAAAGAGGACAGTCAAGGAAATTTGTAATGCCCTGAGTSTGACTGGTCCCAGTGCTTCACTCTGCCCTGTTTCCTGCCAGCCTGCCTTGTCACCATTACTGTGTAAGCCATTGCACACCTGGACATCCAGTTTAGCSCATTATCAGTGAATTACTAGATTTCCTGGGTTTTTTACCTAGATATTTGTACTACTGAAATTACTCGGTTAATTGTACTATTGGCTTGTATTTGTTAATGTATTGTTATTTAGAGATTTTTTTTTTCCTAAAGCTGTTGGTCTGATGTCTGTTATCRTATCCAAAACCTATAGCTTGCCAGGGTTATGTTAAGCCTGTACTTCTCCTCASGATCTTCTAGGGAAAACACAGGAATTCTAGCCAATTGAATTTGATTTTCTAAAGATTAATTATTAAATTAATGGTGCCACTGTTACAGCAAGCTGTGCGTCCAGCTTTGCTTCTGAAGTCCACAGAAAAGTCATCAGCGTAAATATTTTATTAAGGTAGAATAGATGATATGATGTATAAAGCTTAATTTGAATATAGCTACAGGTGAAGTCATCCATCTACAAACAAGACACATAGACCAGATCTACAGTATAAGTAATATAAATCTAACTTTGAAAAGGTAAGGGTGAAGGTCTTCATAAATAATTGAACAGGGCTTCTTAGTGACATGGTCTGGTCAAGACAGCTGATATTGCTCATACTGCTGGCAGATTAATGCAGTTTTGGAACAATCTTAAAACAGCAATTTATGCAATTTACACACTTGATGTGTAAATATGGAAGCGCTGTCACCAGTTTAAGTATTCAGACTTCAAAAGGATGTTATAATACTCAAAAGGATTTAGAAAAGAGACTGAATTAATTGAAATATAGAGACAAAAAAGAAAAATAAAAGGTTGTGCACTGAAAAATTTAAAACATTCAACATACTGAATTTGTCCAAAAGGAAAATCTGTAGATGAGAATTTATTGGAAGCATTTCTGATACTAAAAAACCCTATATGTTTTGCAAAAAAAATGCATAACAAGAGCTTGTGACAGAGAAAGTGAAGCTAGAAAAAAATTAGTTTGCATTTTCCCTTAATGACAATGAAAATAAGGAACACTTTTCACTTGCTTTCCTTTTTTCCTTGTATTCTTCTTTCCTTAAAGCAYTTCATGTTTCTCTCTTTTTTTGAAAAGGTTTTTCACTCAGGCAAATGACGCAGTGTGTACATTCTCAGGTTTAGATCTATACACATTTTATACACAAGAAAGTTGAGACAATTACTAATTATTTCTCCTGTGTTTATTTTGCAAACAAAATTTGTTATAGAAAGTTTTTGAAATGGGAAGACAGAGCAGCAGGTTCAAAATGTAACAGAAGACATTTTTTCCCCAAGATTTCAAGTTCAGATCAAAGCTCTTAAATGGATCTCAAACAGACATCTAAACATCGGATAACAAAGGTGATAATTTTAAAAAATCCAACACCTGAGTCTAGTTGTAACAAGGAAGACATGAAAGAAAAAAATTCCTGATTTTTTTCCATGGGATGTAATATTCCAAAATGTTTTGACATTATCTCATGTGTTTGRTTGGGTTTTCTTTTAAATGCATTTGTTAATATATGATATATAATGTCATMATGGTATAGAACATAGGCATTTTGAAAATATTTTTCTATAAAAAGAAACAACAAAACCCATTTCAAATAAAAGTTTTGGGTTTTTTAAATCTTTATTCTCAAATGGAAAACTCCTATGATTTTGAGCAAACTCAGCTTTTGGTAGTTTAAATCACAATTGTATGCTTTCAGACATTTGCTATTTCAAGTCATTTATTTTGATGCTCAGATATTCCAACTATATCAGTACCCCCCAACAATGAATTGGAGAAGCACACATTAATTTATTTATTGGTCAAATGAAACTCCTACTTAGAGCAGTTTTCTTTAGTTCTAAAAAATATAGACTAGAACGGCCTTCAAAGCAAAGAGTTTGGGAAGACAATTCACATTTGTCCATGTTCAAAGAAAAATGTGCTTCTAATTATGCCAGTTAGCTCAGTTTGAATACATGAACTTGAATTCAATTCATTATGCTTGGACAACTGGAAGGAGAATTTGAGTTAAGAGCACTAATGTAAAACAAAAGTGAGTGTAATTCAGCACAGTGGAACTGAAGCCAGTGTTGTGTACTTACAGAGAATACTACCCTAGCCCTAACCCTCAACAATGACTGTTAAATTGACTTGGACATCTTAAAAAATAAGCTAACTTTCCACCCCTGCCTCAGGAAATAATTCTGACTTATAGGCACTTTAATGTTACTGAAGACCAATCACTATTATTCAAGTAACAAAAGCAGTCTTTCTTTTATGTCTTCATACATTTTATAATAGCATTTATGAAAAAGAGTGTGCCAAATTTTTCTTCTATGCTATCTGCAATTCTCTGTAATTAGTTAAAGAATGAAAGCGATGAATCTTTTACCTTTGGATAAACACACTTTTTCTTTTGGAACTGTTGGAATTGTAGAGAAGAAAAACAATCAAATTCAAGTTTTAAGATATTCAAAGTTATTAATAAACAGATATCTAACAGATATGAATAGCAGGAGCTGCAGCTCAGATTTTATTGACTCATGGATGGATAACTGACTACTAAGAAATGAAGTGCAGTACCSTGCGCAATCTTAAGGATCCAAAGAAGACAACGTCTAGCTCAGACTCTCATTTCTCTTGCTGGAGTACTGCAGTCACAAATATGGCCTCTGGGTGCCTCCTAAATAGAAAACTCTTTGCAACAGCCTTCTGCTATAACACACATGGGAGTCGTTCAACACATTTTCAATTTTAATTTTGACTAGAGAGCAAGCATTTACTTCAAGCTGCATGCATAGAAGGGTTTTGTGGAATTTAGCTGCTATTTAATGCATTGCAGGCTTGAGTCTACAATCCACAAAAATGGGAAACAAAATATCTGAAAAAAACCCACACTATAAAATCTGGCCTGCAAAAAAGGCTATCAAAATACTCACGTCCTAAATTGCCAAAGACTAAGTACTTCTGTCATCTGACAGCACTCCTGGAGCTCTTGTAAAAACATAATTGTACCAGATGTAAAGCATATGAAATATCTATTTTCATCAATTTTAACAAAATAGAGAATAAAAATGTAATAGCTTTTAGTCATTTTGTTTCCTAGCGTTGATCAAAGCCAGTAACTGCTTGCCAAAAAAAGAGAACAAGACAGATGATTTTGTTCTTCCTGTGTACTTTTTCACATTAAAGGATATTTCTCCATGCCTCCTTATTTTTAACTTTCATGAAATCACAGCAATTCCGTTCAGACTATGGCCTTACTACAAGTAGCTAGAAAGTCAAGGTCCATTTTCATAGTTAATTTCATAGTTAATTTCTGGGGTTTGTTTTGTTTCTTTTTTTTCATATCATTGCTTACCATGTTAAATAGTATGTAGCCCATTTTCTGCTTCTGGGATGCCATTATGACTAGTTGTTCTTGGTTTTGCACTGCTTGCTTGCTACCTATAAAATTCAGATGGTTTCATTCTGAAACTTATTTTGTTTATTTATGTTGAAAGTGAAGCAAAAGGCAGAGATACTCAGTGAAAGGAGCGCTACAGAGTTAAATCTTATAGTCACATTCAAAAATATTCTCAGATAAGTACAGCAAAACACAGTTAGATCTCACAAGTGCCTCCTTTCTTTTCAATGCTGTCTGCTGTTGACTGAATCTAAAGTGTAATTGCCTTTGTGTGACTGTAGCACACGTGGATCTCATGGTCTCTATTTTTCAATAGCCTGTTCAACACAAAATAAGATGCAAGGGAAATTAATAAGAGAAATACAGCAGCCTATGAAGCCTGGAAGATCATGAATAGATATAGTAACATAGGCACAGAAAAATTCTGTAACCAAGAAATACTGTAAAAATTGAATGATTTAAGATACCTTGATAATAACTTCTTTCTAACATTCTTTCATACTAAACTGCTTGCTAACAGAACAAACCTTACTATCAGTAAAACATGGTTTGAATAATAAATCCTGGTGTGGTTATCTTCTTACTACCCTGTTAATTTTGAGTAGCAAAAAGAATCACTGCAATTAACAAGATCAATATTTGCTTGTAGCTCCTTGGACATGGATACCAAGACTTGTAATGCTGAAAACCAGAGACAGTTGCTATGATTTTCAAGCTAACAGCAGTCAAGCATAGAAGTTTTAGTAATAATATTTATGAACTGTATTTCACAAGTTATTGGGCAGAACATGGTATTAGTATAAAAGTGTTCTATGGCAATAAAATGTCAAATTTCAGCCCAGGTACCAAGGAACATATATACCACATGCACAAATAACAGGAAAACAAGGAAGTTGAGGACTTACTCAGAGCTATAATTCTAGAGTTAGCACGTGCTAACTAGCATCTATGCTAGGAAAGAAAGTTTGTGGATCAAATACAATGGGATACCAAGTAACAGGTCACCATAGAGGGGGAAAAAAAACACCAAAAAACCCACCAAAACCAACCCAACAAACTAGGGACAAGTGAGATAGCAGATGGGATGCTGCAAAAAGGTCAGTACTGAATTAAGTACACAAACTCAAATTTGTAGCTTGAAAATTTTGATTTTTCTCAAGTCAGAGTGTGTATGAAAGAGAGTATGGTAAAAAGGTAAAATCAGCAGTAACAAGAACAAGATATCATATTTAAAAGAATTCTTCTTAAGGAATTCAAAGAAAGACTATTGGAGGAAATAGGAGTGAGAGAAACTTCCAGAGAAACTTCTAGCTATGGTGTGCATATTTCGTCTGTAGAGCAATCTAAGTATGATGGGACTGAAGAATGGAAAATGTGGAAGTTCTTTCAAAGGGCCACCTGCAAACCTACAAACAAATAAGAATGATGTACGTGTTAAGCAAGTTAGCAGAAACTGTAAGAAAAATGTAATTAGTGGACTCTTGTATAAATATGACAAGTTGAAAAATAGTCAACATGATTTGATACAGGATAGCCCTGGGTCACAATCCCACAGAAGTTCTTTAGTCAAATCTGGTCACAGCAGGATCAGCTGTGAGGTCAGGCCAGGGAATTCAATCAGTGAGTACATGGACAAGATAGGGTCATTTGATATAATCTTTGATTTTATAGAGGCACTTAGCAAGTTCATTTATCAGTTTTCTATGGAAATAGCCACAAGATTAAAGAYCTTGCAGAGGATAAGTAATTAGTTAAGAACTTGGTATGGATAGTACAAGCAGGTGGTCAATTCTTCTATCTGTGTTACAACAAATGCTTATATTAAATGTTTGTATGAATCACCTGGTAAGGAAGACAAGTAGTGAAGTGGTATGAAATTATTCAGTTTAGTAAATATGAGAGCTAACAGTAGGTGCAGATAGACATTCAGGAATTCTTCTTTTTGAGTCCTGGTGCCTGCTACACTGAAAATATAGGGTGTAATGAACCACTCTCTCTCCACTTTCTGGACCCCTTCTTATGCCCTTCTAAAAGAAATTATGCTGTAGAAGTGACAAAAAGAGAAAAGTAGTTCCCGATTTCTAGTTTTACTGAGCAGAAGATAAGATAGGCAAGGTAAAGACAGAGACCAAAAAGGTTTAACTTATTTTGAGGAGAATAACTTTCATGGCCACAAAGATAAAGTTCTGCTCTCTCAAGCATGAGCTAATCTCTCCAAAATTGTCACTGAACGAGCTATAATGCAACTCTACGAAGTATTTCCTTTGCAACTTTTTTCAGGCCTAATGACCGTTCTGTTCTGAATTAGCCAGAGAAGGTAAGAGGTTCATTTCCTGCTGGGTGGTAGAAGAGCGCTTTCTGAAGTCTGCTCATTTGTTGTCATTGCTACTAGGTGCTCTGAACTTCATATTTACTCCATAAAACCACACAGGAAAAAGGCATAGAAAATTTGCCTATGTATGTCGTTTTTTGTGACACTAAACCTCCCATTCTGCAAAGGGAGAAGCCAATATAGCTGATTAATGCTCTTATAAAAGAGATTAAGTACATGGTCCATGCATTCCCTCCTTGTGCATGCCCCCAGCTCATCTGCTTTCCTCCTTCCTTTTGCATGGAAAAAGGTGGTAACTTAGGAAAGATGAGACAATAGTGACTCTGCTAAGGTAATTTGCAATACAAGTGGCAACTTCTGCATGGAAAGAACGGTTTGATTTTTGATAGTTTGGTTTTTTCCCCCTACAAACTTTCAGGGCCTTGTGGTGTCTAATACGCTTTACTGGCTATGACTATCCTCCCCTGCAGCCTCCCTGCAGGCTTGCCCATGGGCACAGGAGCCCATTTCAGCTCAACCTGCAGACTGAACTATGTTCTAGATGTGCCTGTCCCTGGCCTATTTGTAAACTGTTGTTTGGATTTCCTGGATTGACCCAGGACATGGCTGGCTACCTTGCTTCACGTGATACTCACTGGACCCTTGAGGGGGCCTGTTGCTGTCACCACGCTACTCTCTCATCCAGCTCAAGTGCAATGGGGTGGTGTAGGCACTGCCTGGCCTGTGCTGGGGTCAGCTCGGCTCCCAGCTCACTTTTTAGGGCATAACTCTTGCAGCTCCCTGACACAAATAATGATATTTTCCTTTTCCAACTTCCAAAGGTATTTAACTTGCTGAAAATCACTTCAGAAAAAAGAAGAAGGCCTAAGAGGCTAGGTTATGTTTTCTCTGGCAGTTAGCAGCACTTCAAGGATCAAAATGGTCACTGCTGCCTTTCCTGCTGACAGATCTTTGAAATTTAAGTTTGTGATCAATGGGAAAAAAAAAGCATTGCAAGTCTCATAACTAATCACACTACTTCTTACACTAGTTTAGTTTAACCCTTCAGCTCCTAAGGAATGCCACTGTATTAGTTCTCGCAAACAGAAGACTATCTCTATCAATAAAATTCTTATTACAGTGAGAGATGCACACAAAAAAGAATTGCATTTCTGCACATAAAAATTGTCCTAAAATAGAGAAACAGGATCAAGGTTGAATAAGTCCCATTAATTTCAATCAAAAGCAACCAGATAATGCATTGTCTTTAAGCTCTATAATAAAGATACTTACATTTCAGGATCCAATAGGTCCCACTAGAAGGTTCTAGCAAAATCCTACTTTGCAATTTTAAGGTCCCATGTCCAACACCAAGATTACTYGTGTTGTTTATAATCAAGTTGTTCTTCCCCTTCTTTCAGTGTAAAAGAAACTGCCCGCTTCCATCTCATTTGCTTCCAAATGTAACAGATATCAATATAATTTTTTGCAGCCTTTATTTTGCAAAGTTATAATATCCCCTTCTGTCAAGGAAAGAGTGGTGCACTTTACTTACTAGAGAGAAGCAACAATATATATTTCTAGATTTAAGACAATGAATTAATAGAGTTGAATGGCAAATTGATTAATGGTTTAATAAGATTTGATGGCAAGGTACATTTGATTATTWACTGCATAGAAGATGAAGTCAGACAAAACTGTTAGGCAGACCCTCCTATTGAGCCATRGGGTTCAGAAAGGACACCCTTGAGTTTTAAACTCCTTCCCAGAGTGCAGTTTAGGTGCAGCTGAATCCAGACTTAGTGCCAATTTGGTAAATTGTTTATATCTAAAGGATTACGTATGTGCAATCAGTCCTTTGTGTCATTTTGCTAAGATTTCAAAGTTTCAGTGCACTTATTCCCATGTCACTTACTGAGTCTCTGGCACAATAAGGATTTTCTCAACCTCAAGGAGCAACCTTGAGAGGCATCCCTACTCAAGGGGAGATTCTGGCATGCAGCCTGCTGCCATGCAGGAGAGCTCAGTGGGCTCTGGGCTGGTCAGTATTTATGTAACAAGATGATTGACTTATACTCACATTTGCACGCCAGCCATATTTTGGATGGTGCTTGCTCAACTAGCCCTCAGCTGTTGAGCAAGMTTTATAGCCCTTAGCTATTGTGTTGTTATCTCTCTCTCCAGAGTACAAATTAAGGCAGATGCAGCCTTTACGACCCTCATGACTTCTGCTTAAGTACAAAGTGGGCCAGGGGAGTACACCACCACACCTTCTCGTCTCTTTATGTAAGAGTGGGTCTTTTTTCACCTTTCTCACCTTTTGAGCACTTGTCACTGTTTGAATGGCCTTGGTGGAAAAGAACTGCAGTATAATGGAACCTGATGTAGTTTGTTATAAGGTCATACTTTTGGAAGTGATCAGATTAATATCTCAGTAGGTACAATTCATAAAATCACATTACACTTTATTTAGAGATCACTATATGGCATATTCTGTTCATACTGCATTTAATATGCTTCATCACAAGTCCGTCTAGCTAGGAGCAGTGTTACTGAGCCTGAAGATTCACCTTACATTTTCTGGGGGGGTTTGAGGGGAAAGAAAAGCTGTCTTCCACTTACTGTTTGTACAGGTACAGCAAGAATTGGTATCTTGTAGGGTCAATAGTGTCTGAAGAGGAAGCGGATGAAAGCAGAGCAAGAATGAGTGAGAAATTATCCGGAGGAAAGGAGGAAACAATATATGAAAGAAGTTAGAAGTTGCAAAAGGTGGACATGTCAAGGGCAAGATCAGCAAAAGTTTTGTAAGTGGAAAGTTGAATGTGCCAAAGAAAGACATTTTGTCCCAGCTACTTTTAGACAACAAGTCAATAAAGCCAAGTTCTTTTGCTCTGCCCCAAGACTACCCTCTTCTCACTACAGAAACATTCTAGGCTGAATAAACTCTGCTCAAACACTACAGATGGAAAACTTCTCTAAAGCATTGTATCAGCAAGCAACACAAAGCAGAAGAACCATCACATATTCATCTTGTTTCAATGGATCAAATTGCTTCTGCCCTCAATTCTATCATTGTGATTGGTATATTTTCAGAAGTGAGATGCAATATTATCCTGTTTTCAACAGAGTTAGTTTTTGTGGGTTTTTTTCTTTAATTCATCTCATTGTCAGTTACTTTTCTTCCTACAAATGGATCCAAAATTGTTATAGTTGATGACTGCTAACCTAGTTACAATTTTACACATTCTATCTTTGTGCAGAATACTTTTTATTCCTCCATTTACACCTTGGACTTTACTGAAACTGAGTTTTGGAGGATTTTGCCTTGGCAGGTCGTTTAATATTCTCTAATTGCACTAGAATTGATTAGTTTGTCTTTATAACTTTTATTATTTTCTTATTTTAAAAAGAAAATTTGCTTTCCAACTTTGCTATCAGGAAGAGACATGTTACATTTGGTTAATTCCAAAGGAACTTCCTGATGGAGCTGAGAAGATGAAACATCTAAGAATATTCTCAGTTGTGAAAAAATGATGAAAGAAATACAGTTCAATCTGAAAATTCTACGGAATTTCTTATACTGGAGCAGAAAGACCTGAAATGACAGTATACTATTTTTTTCCTGAATTAATATTCCAAAATATTCTTTCCCTATACCTGGCACTGCTAAGGCATCACCTTGAGCACTGTGTCCAGTTCTGGGCCCCTCACTTCAAGAAAGACATTGAACAAGTCCGGGAAAGGGCAACAAAACTCATGAAGGGTCTGGAGAGTGAGTCCTTTAAGGAGCAGCTAAGGGAGCTGGGGTTGTTCAGCCTGGAGAAAATGAAGCTCAGAGGTGATCTTACTCTCTACAACTGCTTGAAAGTTCATAGCCATTTGGGGATCGGTCTGTTCTCCCAGGCAACCAGCAACAGGATGAGAGGACAGATCCTCAAGATGCACCAGAAGAGGTTCAGGTTGGACATCAGAAGGAATTTCTTCACAGAAAGGATCGTTAAACATTGGGATGGACTGCCCAGGGATGCAGTGGAGTCACCAGCCCTGGAAGTGCTCAGTGAACGACTGAGTGTTGCACTTAGTGCCATGGTCTAGTTGACAACATGACTTTTGGTCAAAGGTTGGACTCGATGATCTCAGAAGTCTTTTCCAACCTAATTGATTCTGTGATTCTGTAAAATTCTGTAAATTTCTTTGTATTACCATGATTATTTTTTTTTCTGTTTCTAACGGTGACACATAGATGTCACATTTGAAGGAAAATTGCATAATATACATAGAGGTAAAAGCAGCTTAATCTACTTTGGAGCGTGTCTCAATAAGCAGTGCAAGACATAACAAAGTTTCATCTGTATCTGTAACATTAAGAGTTACCATGTTCAATCAATGTGTGACATTCTAATGTTGTWGCAGAGCTGAGCTTTCAAGAAATGAGAAGTCCAACTGTACCAGTCTGGAGTACTAATTGAGGACAAGTCTGTATGTATTTGAGCTGCATTGMCTGTTTAAAAATCTTCATTAATGCAGGAGTAGTTTCTCAGCAAAAAGAACATACTTTCTTTTTAGGTATGAGAACCTGCATTTGTTATACAATGTTTGATTTAAAATTGGAATTTATTTCTTGAAAGAAGGAAGTTGTTAAATAGTCAAAAAATTCAAATTGTTGAAGCAATTTTTTTATTTCTACTTTTGAATTATCACTAAATAAACCCACATTATTCATGCAGTTTTATAGTATGTCCATGAAATTAAGTAAAAGGTCAAGCTGCTACTTTCTCTGTCTTTCAGTATCACTGACAATTCACTTGTTTGTGGCAACTTTAATGATGTTACCAGTAAAACAAGCTGACAAAAGGGTAGGATCAGCATTACTCTGCTGGCAGCACAGTGTTCCRTATCCCACACCACCTAACACTTAGGCATTTTGGATTAATTGTATCAACAAACTAAGAAACCAGAACAGAGAACACTTGCATATTATTAACATAATAGAAAATGAAAGTTTGATGTGGTTTTGTTGCTGAAGAAGAAGTTGGATAAATGAAGTTTTGCATCATAAATTTATCACATTTTTGTAAAGTAGTTCTCCTAGGAAATGGTAAAAACACATCCTGAAAACAAATACTCTTATAATTCTAAAATTAAGTTGTGTTCAAATAAAACAAAAGGAAAATAATTAGGCAATCACTTCATATGTCTCTTCTTATCAGCATTTAAGTGTTGTACAAAAATTCTTTGTAATTAGAGCTTATCAAAAGGCACTGTCAAATCAACAGAAAACTCTATTTTGTATTATGTGCTGAGAAGTAATGAGGGAAAATTAATTCTTTCTTTATCTCATTTGCACTGGGGTATATAGCAAAGACCAACTTGCTAGGTCTTCTTTTACTCTGCAAACATACAGGAAGAGATCACAAAACTGGGGAGATTATAAAACAGAAATATAGACTAGACACTTGGAAACTGCATAGACAAGTGTTCCCATTTGCAACAAGCATTTCTCTAATTTTTTTCTAAGACATCACTATAAAATGCTGAAGAATATCTTGCTGATATCTTGTCTAAAATATTTTATTTTGTGATGTCAGAGTGACGTTGTTGCTGTTAAAAGTCACAAACACCTTTACTCACCCTCAGATTCTAAATGGCAAGATAACTCTCAGAGGATGGAAAGGCTATTTCTTCCTTTTTGTTTCTTCCAGTGTTCTTTTGTTTAAGTCCTTCCTACTGCCAAATCAGTTCTTTCCATCTTTGAACAAAAACTCTACTGAATTCCTGCATGCCAAATGAAACCCTGAACTCCTACTTGCCTCCCTACATGACATCAAATTTCCTCCCTCAAAACTCACTAAACATACTATTTCCAAGCACTGCCTCAAATTCCTCTTCTCCAACTCAGTCTAAGGCAGTAGTTCACACACATATGACCTATAAAAACATAGCCATTTAACAACACTGTAATGAAAGAGAAGAGGCTAAGAGGGTGGTGCTGAAAATTCCTCAGCTGTGCCAAGTATCACTGTCTTATATGCAACCTACATTCGGCAGAATATCATTCCTAGCCGGATCTCCTGACAAAGTTTCATATATTAATAAGAAGTGCAGGTAGAAATGTACATCAGGTGCTTCTCAGCACAAAAAAAAAAAAAAGTACATTTCACATCTTACACTAAGTAGTTAGAATATAACTTTGTAGTACAGAATTCTGTCATAAAAGTTATCTCTATCCTGTAGCCAGGCAACCCTCAACTCCCTCTTTTTTCAAATAAACTAATTGTCAAAATTCACAGAACTACTGGAAATAGAACTGGGATTGAAACTCAGGCAGTCTCTGTGAAAATACACAGCCAAGTCTACCAACCAGAAGGCTCTTTTGGCATTCATCAACTTGTGTGCTTAGCAATCCTGCTCCTGCCCCAGTAATGCCATTCTGCCAAACTAAACCTAAAAGTTCTCATAGCTCTCACTGCACTTTTGTCTCAAACAGCTTTGCAGTCTATGGTAACTGTGCATTTAGTCACCATCTGAAAGATGCTTCACACAAATTCAAGCCCCCGATTTATTTCCACACTTTCGTCTTTTCCTGGCCATTCTTACAGGCCTCCAAGTTTAGCAGCAAATTTAGCACATGTACTCCCTGTACTTCTGTTGATCCTTCCGCAGTCCAGCTCTTGGTACAAAGTGGTGTGACCTCTAACTGTGCAATTCTGTGGCACTGCAAAAAACTAGACACAGATATCCACTGTCTACATACATGCCTTACCTCCATGATCTTCTTTAAATTACCACAATCCTACATGATGTGACCATGAAAAATCAGGTGCTGTATTTCAACTTGTAGTAATTCCTACATGAGGGGGCTGTCTTGGACCAGGAAGTCATACTGCTGTGCTCAAAATCTCACACTCCACTTACCTAAGTCAACCAGATTATTGTTACTTCTTACTTTTGTTGGGCAAACCCAATGGTTTTTAAAGTACTATCATACTGCTGGAACTGAGCCACTCATAAGCATTTTTGCTTTTATACCAGTGTGATATTATGAACATAACTAACATAGTTCTGTGTCATACTAATTTTTAATTAACTCTTATCACAGCTTACTTGTAAATTAGGATATATTTCCATCACTTGAAATCTTTAAACTGTGGCTGGATAGTAACAGATATGTTACAGGCATGTCAGAAGTTACAACCTTACTATGGAAACGACTGGTTTAAATTATTTGGGCTGAATTATGGAACACAAAATGAACTTATACATCCTTTTGTATTTAAATTCTCTGGATTTTTAAGAAATCATTTCTGCATTCAAACATTGCTTAAGAGAGACAAGTATAATTTAACAGCAGCAAACAAAGAAATATTTTAATCACTGTCTTAGCACTTTTCTATTTTCAGTGTATGATTCTGCTGCATTTTTATTTTCATAATCACCATGCTTCTGTTTTTCAGGAGGAAAAATGCTGTGAGAACTCAAATGTAAGTGACTTCATTTCAGATGGGTATAAAACTAATTATTCAGTATCATTCTTCTATGAAAAGAAATTTCCTTTTGTAGCTGGACCAAATCCTTCATCCCATTTTTCAAAACACTGTTTATCACCAACTCATCAACCACCACAGACTTTCAGCTGAATATGATATTGGGATCTAAGGACAAATCTGCAGATGATATGAAACTGGGAAGATTGACTGAAACACCAGATGATTGTGGTGCCATTCAGAGGAACCCCAACAAGCTGGAGAAGTGAGCCAACAGCACCCTCAGGCTGTTCAACAAAGGGAAACACCAGGTCCTGTAACCTGGGGAATAACACTACCCACCAGCACGTGCTGGAGGGTAACAAGCTGGAAAGCAGCTTGGCAGAAAAAGACCTGATGGTGCTGTTGGTTCACCATCAGCCAGCAGTCCACCCCTGTGGCAAAGAAAGCCAACTGTATTTGGAGCTGCGTTAGGAAAAGCGTCACCAGCAAGTCAAGGGAGATTTCCACTCTAGTCAGCTCTGGCTGACATCACACGTCGAGTGCAGAGTCCACTTCTGGGTTCAGACCAGGTACACAGGGGCTTCTCTCTGACAAAACAAACATGGACTTCCTGGAATAAGGCTAGCACAGGTCCATAAAGGTGATGAAGGAATAGGAGCACCCATCAAATGAAGGTAGACAGAGAGTTAGGACTGTTTAGCCTGGAGATGTGAAGTATCGGGGGTTTTATCAGTGTGTATAAGTACCTGTTACRGGAGGAGTGAAGAAGATAGAATCAGACTCATGTCAGAGATGCCCATTGAAGGGAAAAAAAGGAAAGGGCACAAATCAAACCAAGAAATTCTATTTCTACAAGAGCAAAACATTTTTTTCTGTTGTTTTCTTTGTTTATTTCTTTGGTTTGGTTATGGTGAAGGTGGTCAAACAATGGAGTGGGTTGCCTAGAGATGGTGAGTCTCCATCTGTAAAGATACTCAAAACCCAACTAGACAATATTCTGAGCAATCTACTCTAGAAGACTCTGCTTTGAGCAGAGGATTGGACTAAATAATCTACAGAGGTTCCTTCCAACCTCAGCTATTCTGTGAAATCAAGCAGACAGTAATTTCTCAGGGAGCAATCAGAGTCCCTAGAAACCAAAGGGATGAACCCTATTTCTTCCTTCTCCACGAGTTTTCTTATCTAATGCAAGCACGCAGTAATATAAATAAAAATACTTCAATTATCATCCAACCCCCTGAAAAGCAAGCTATGTAGGACAGAAGCGAAGCATATTGTTTAGAATAGCAGAATGTGATCACATATTTTGGTGATGAGTGTGGCATAAAAATCTACCTAAACCAGAGCTTAATCCCTCTCACTTAATTCAACTTGATTTTAAGAAGAAAGGTGGAAGTGAGGAAATTACCTTCTATAGATGTTACTAAATGTATTTATTGTTAAAATGTCATCAGATTTTGCTTCATACCTTTAGAAAAATTGGGCTGTGACAACACAAAGACTGAGGATCCCAAATGCAAACATCTACTTTGAAATCTTGACAGAAATAGTGCTCTTACTGATGAGGATTTGTTAAGAAAAGCTGAAATATTCAAAGCAATGCTTCCAGAAAAAAATGAGCAATTTCCTTTTATTTACATTGAAGAATGTGCATTGCATGCTCTTATATCCTGGATTGTGTATCCAGGTCTAATATCAATCAAAACAAACTACTGTACTCAAGACTGTTATTTGCAATTTCAAAAATTGTTTGTTTTTTTTTTTTTTTCTGCAAGTATTTCAGACTTCACTTCTGAAACAAACACTGCCTGTAGGATGCATTAAGATCTTGATTTTCTACGTGTTTTCTCACTGTTACATATCTAAGCTAGATACAGGAAAAACAAGGGTATATCTAAACTAGATATAAGAAAAACAAGGGTACACAGACTTGATATGTTTATCAAGATATGATTATCAAGCAATTTCATGAGTTTAACTGGAAATTCAGTGATACATCCCTATGGATTCCTGGTGCATATAAATAAAGCAAACAATAAAAAGGGCACAATGCAAAACAACAGGAAGGCAGTATATATGACATTTATGGCTTATTCAAAATAATACGATCA
This sequence comes from Amblyornis subalaris, assembly GCA_018881555.1. Lineage (NCBI taxonomy): Eukaryota > Metazoa > Chordata > Aves > Passeriformes > Ptilonorhynchidae > Amblyornis > Amblyornis subalaris. The sequence goes on from JACAXG010000092.1 coordinate 1,704,019, forward strand.
AAATTCTGTATAAACACCAAGTTTGAAAGAAACTTTAACCCCCTGTTTCTCTTTTCTGTAACATGACAAAAAAAGTCCTTGGTATGTACTGCTTAAAACCAGAATTTAAAGTCCAATATACGTGTCTTTAATGAAAAAAGATGTATGTTATAGGGTCYTGTTCAATTATTTTTTAAATATATTCCTTTAAGGATTTACCAGTACAGTCATGTTCAGAGGATATTTTCAGGAAAGAGCTTTTAAAAGAAAATATGTACATTTTAATTTTTATTTCAGTGACCATCCAATGTTATTTTAAATGAAAGCACTTGACTGCATTTTATTCACAGGGGCTGAATTCAGGAGGAGCGGGGGGAACCGGAGAGGAAAATATAATTACACTTCTCCAAGCTCAGCATACGAAATATCCTTCATGTGATTGAAGTGGCAAAATAAATTGCTACTCAGTTAATTGTGCAGATGTTCAAAATATTATAAATTTTAATTTTATCAAGATATAAAAAACAAAACGAAACAAGAGGACATTGTATTTCTCTTTTTTTTTCCAGGCAGTTCCAAAGCAATTTTTCTTCTTCCTGTTTGTGTTTTAATGAAACTAAGCCCTGTGAAATTCTGGTATTTATTTTGATGGGGCAATTTTTGCCTCCTTCACATCATGCATAAGCTAACAGTAGTTTTCTTAGCTAGGTCTCATTGCTTTGCATATATTTTGCTCAGAGCATTATCATCTTATCCATTTGACCTTTATTAAAACTGTCATGGGGTAAGACTTACCAACTTGTCAGAGCACTTTAGGAAGGATTTGTTTTTTGCTATGTTTATCTCATGTCCCTAGATATTTCTAGTCCATTGCATTGAAATAGATTTATGAGTCCTATCCCTGTTTGGGTTTAGCATCTCTATTGCAGGGTAGCTGTGGGTGCTCAGGCATGCCCACTTCTCTTGGTACACATCAATGGATGAATTTTTGATCTTGCAAATCCCTTCTGTTGTATTAATATCACTTCAAAATTGAAATTTGTTCAGTCCTGAAACAAGAAGTATTTTGTTCACTAAGCTGACACAATTGCAATCTTCCTCCTTTTCACTGTCAATACAGAGAAAGGCTATACTTTACAACTTTATCACTTGATCTCTTCATTGCTACACTCCCTATTTTGATTATGACACCATAACATGGGATAGTCTATAAGCTAAAAACATTAAGACTTTGATGTTCAGCTAGTGTAATAAATGTTCTATAAACACTTCAGAGGGATCATATTTAAATCTATCAAAATCTATCTATGTGGGTCCAGTAGGAAGTTTAGAAAGATGGGATTTTGTCTTTTTCTAGTATTTCTACATTAACTGTTAATCATTCTATCACTCTGAAAATGTTCTCTATATTCTACCTAGCTTTGCTGACAGAATATGAGCCTCTGAACTGACTCTTGCTGTTCTGGAATCAGTACAGCATCTAAGAGGACACGATCACTAGCACAGGAAGGCTGATAGGTTTAGCCATCACCTGTCTTGCATTTAAGCCACCCTCGATGTTACAAAGCAGTTCCTGCCCCTCTGTGTTTTCCTGGCTGCTCACCTCACTCTCAGTCTCCTGCCCTCCTTATGCTCACAAGAGGGGAGGAAACTGATTAGGGGCCGAGTTCGCTGAAGAAAAACCCAACTGTGCTCTGTTCTCTGTGTTACTCTGTTGCCTCAGCTCCCTGATACAGCCAATAAAGAGCCTGCCTTGGCACTATTAAAAGAAGTGGGAAGTGGGCAGGGAGCAGTAACGGGACAATCGGCCAGGAACTGTGGGTTTTGGCAGAGTGCTGTGTAAATGCACGTCAGGTGGCGTTTTTGAGAGTAGTTACTATGGAAACTGAAGAAGTGTTACTTTCCTGAAGTTTTATCACTTGGAGTTATGCATTTGTATCTCCACCTATACTCCCTCCTCATCTTTGTAGAGAAAAGCAAGCTCCATTGAAAATGGATTTACTGAATGTAACAGTGAATCAATTCTGAACATGGCTGTTTGCACAGAGTTCCCACTCAGAGACAGACTGTAAATTATTTCTCTGAAGAATACATTAGTGTTTTGTGGCTAATGGACTATTCAAATTTTTACTTCTACTGGAGGGGTCACAGCAACAAATTCTTGTGCGCAATGTACTTGGTTGTGGGCATAACCAGGCTTAAACCTGTATTTACATATGAATTCTTCCTCAAACCGTGTACTCCTCATCTTCAACTCTGGTGAGTAAATACGGCTGTTCCCAGCACCCCCGGGCCGCTCTGGACTCGCTGGGCCACAGGGCCACCAGCCCACAGCCCACCCGTGCAGCCTCCACGCCCGTGGGGCCGGCGGTCAACAGGGCCAGGGCCTGATGGCGCTGGCGGCACACGGCGGGAGGGACTCCCGGGTGAGGCACGGCTRTGTGGTACCCTCGGTGTCATGGGCCACGCTGAGGGAATGTGCAGAAGGAAACGTAAGCCAGCCCAGGGTTGAGGAGGAAGAAACTGCAGGCACCAGAAGGTTTTGGTGTGCTGATGCCTTGGGGCAGCCACACCCAGCTGCCCCTGGTGAGAACCAGAGGATGGATCACTGTGAGGGTGAGCATCCTGCAAGGGAAGAGGTGGAGCAGCTGAAAGGTGGGCAAATGACAATCTAAACCCTGTATTTAATGGTACTTTTCACATTTGTTAGATAACTTGGACTTTTAGGTTGCTGAAGGATTGATTGGACTTACAAAGTTTTTAGCACTGTCTCCGGGCATAGGTACACAAAAGTGTACATATATAAGTGTACGAACACAAAAGCATTATATATATTAATGATATACATGTGATTTCTTTCCTTTCCCCCATGTTAAGATTCTTTAGTTCAACAGAACTTCTGGCTCAGGGCAGATTGTCATTTTACATCCAGAAGCCCCCTGCAGTCCTCACTCCTGATGTCCTTCCAAGGGCTTGAGATACATGAGAGAGAAAAACCAAAAAAGTTGCCAATAACCACGATCCAATTTTTTTTTGTTTTTAATTGATTTAGTCACAGTGGGAATATGAGCAGTCCTTGTGAATGTAGTCTTAACAATACAGCAAGAAATAATAAAAATCATCTATAGATGTGCATACCCTACCTGCATCCTAACCCTTCACAGGAACAGATGCTTTATGTGTATTAGTCCTTTCTTGCTCACCATATGTTCAGTTCCATAGGAAGAAAATCTTGTTGCCTGTTCCACAAGAGAGACACAGCACACTCTCAGCATCTGGATGACTTGGAAACTAAAATTCTGTGTTGTGCTGGAGGGTGTCATCTCAGGTCAGCCTAAACACATGAAAACTGAATGTATGTAATAGAATAGATATTGTCTCTGGAAAGGATACAACTCCACATTGTTAGAAATAGTCTTTCTAAACATCTTAAATATGTACTTTGATTATCAAAAGAATTTGTTACTTCATAATTATTCTAAGTAATTTTCTCAGGCTGTGTCTGTACCGTATCTAGTCCAAGAAGAAATCCCTGGAGTCTAGAAAAAATTGCAACCCTTTTTCTCATTGACTTCTGTTTTTGTACAGGCCATCTCAACTCTGCATATTCCACATCTTCTCTGCATCTCACAGGGAAGACCTATGGCCTTAGAAAAATGATTTTTTTTTTTTTTTTTTTTTTTTGCTATTTCTATTGCAAGGGCTTGAAATTCTTCTAGAGTATTATTCTGGTATCATTAAATTAAATAATATTTAGGGGTTGTGTGACATATATTCTGTCCCTTCGGGGGGAACAGAATGTGGGAGGCTTTTGAGGCCATAAAGCCTGCTGAGAGTAATGGAGAAGTGTAATAGCACAGAGTTAACATGGTGTGGCTTAATTCATGTTATCTATAGGGAGCAATACCTGGAACAGACTGTCTCCCAAAACTGTGATCAGATTTGTCTTGTAAGGAATTATTTGATTAGTTCTGAGAGAGAACTTTGAAAAACTATATATGCAGATTCATACTGAGAATGCTATGACAATCTGGAAAGGTACATTATCTGAAAAAAAAAAAGTATGACTTAAAAATATATGTTTTCATTTCCCAAACTGCCAAATTAAAAGAAAGAAAAAATAATAGCTTCCTGGGTACTGAGCATCAAACCTGCAGTCTTTCATCAGAAGTTACAATGAATTAAAGGCCTGAGGTAGGAGAGACCACTGTAGGTGCGACCAGTGAAAGCATGATGAGAAGAAAACATATATATTCAGCTAGATTATTGTATTCTACAGACAAGAAAAAATTAATTGTAGGAATCCCTAATAGTAACATAGCATTGTATATTTCCTATTTCTTATGCACTCCAATAGCAGGTATTTCTGAAAACACCGATGTTGTTTGGTTTATGTTAAACATCACATACAAAATAACTGCAAAGATAATTGGTTTAAAAACACCAACCTGGTAACACATTAAGTGTTACTACAGTGTAGCTGAAGTATGTGAAATTATAGTTGCAATTATATGCATCTTTAGAGCAAGTCTTTAAATATATTTTTAGGATTTTTTTATTTTTAATTAATATTAATATAAACCTGTCACAGTAATTTTCAATTAAATGTTCTAACAAGATATTCAACTTAAACTCTATTGGAAGGAAAGTGTATTAAAAGGAATACTTGTAACAACTGTGAAAAACTAATTTGACTTGTACAGAGACTTGTTTTCTACTTATTTTTTTGATGCAACAAGAATGAGAGGCAAATTAATTGTTTTGCCACTATATTTTGAAATATAGATGCACTCATAATTGATACCTTAATCACAAATTACAACAATCTGAAATAATTTAATTTTCCTACTTAGCAAAGTGGCTGGCTGTCTTCTATTAATCTCTGGCTGTATATTCACAAGAGCAGAGGTAAAGAAAAGAAATATAAAAATTGAAGATATTAAATTGCACCTTATAGAAATTTAGAGAGTGGGGGATATTACAATCACTTTTCTGTAAAATTAAAAGAACCCTGGTTTTGTGAGACTGCACAAATGATACTGTTACTGCAAGATAGTCCATATTTTAATTGCACTGTTTAGGCTGCCTTTAAAAAAAAAGACAACAGCAGTTGCCATAATAAAGTAAATAAATACCTTAAACAGAAAAGCACAGCTGGTCTTCGAAAATATGATCTGAATTTTTTAGGGCTGCAGTCTTGATCCTCCAAAATTTTCTTTTTACCGTGTGTTTAATTAACACTGTAGTCATGGAAACTTCAAGCACCTGTAGTTGTTCCTCAGAACCATGTTTAATAGTCTGGAAAAGGCATGTCATGATCTTTAATTTCTAGTCTGCTCTGGATTTCACCAACATTCTTCATGGCTAACGTGTCCCCCTGCCTCCCGTTTGCCCTGCAGCCCATGATCTGTGAAACTGGTGTTCAGAGCAACAGCTGCTTCAGGCTTCCTTGGAAGCAGGCCCCCATCGATATGAACTTCTGATTCCATATCATGTAAACTCCACAGTACAAGGTCACAGGCTTCTTCCATCCCTTTTCCATTCATTACCTGTGGCATCAGTGTCCCAGAGATAAATTCACTTTCTCTCTTACCTGGAAAATTCTCTTTCCTGTTTTGATTTTCCAAATATTTTCTGTAATTTTGCAAGAATAAACAGTACAGTGACTGTCACAGAGTACCACAAAATGCAGCTTTACTGTTTAGATAGTGAAGGATCTTACTGTGGAGCTTTAAACAGCAAAGAAGAGGACAGAAGGTGGTCAGACCTTCTTTCAGTATATCCTTTCCTGTGGAAATATAGAGAGAAAAATACATGGAGTACCAGATGTTTAGTGAGAGATGCAAGCTGGGCTGACCTACACTTCCTTCAAGAATATAAAAGATGAGCCAAAAAGTATTTGTATACTTGTAGGCAGTGCTAGTACTGGGGATGAGTCCTTTACAAAGTGACCTAATTGAAAGGAAGTCCATTTGGCATTAAGTTAGAGGTAAGTTTCTTCCAGGTCAGTTACATTAGATAGAGCTACTCTGTTAGCTGAGAAATGAGGAGTGGATGGCCTTCGTGCTGGTATGGGAGCATTGGGCCACCAATGCAGATCTCTGTAGTTTTACTAGACTGTGTAGATAGCTCTTGAGTGATCTTTGCAGTTTGGGTTTAGAATTCTATCCCTTTTCACAGGGGAAGAAAAAAACTAATCCCTTTGCTCCTTAAATCTATGATCTCAATAAACAACTTCAGAATATTATGTGTTACAGAAAGCTTATATTTTTCTTCCTTCAGATTTCCCCAATTTTAGGCTTTTCTACAGGTATCCAGCTTAGTTTGATGCAAAAGCACTTTTTGCCTTGTATCACAAATCACACATTATTCTCAAGCTCCTGCATGGTTATTTTTCTTAAGACAAAACATGCTGTTAGTTTCGTGCAAGGAACAGTTGCTAAATGATTATTATTTCCTACAGATTATATAATCTCTTAACAGCAAATACTTTCTTTACAAGAAGTCAATAAAATGCAAAAGAAGGCATCCAAGTTCCATTTAAAATAAATGGTGAATCTATTAAAATCTAAAAAGGCTTTAAAAAGTATCTGTAGTCTCATCTGTCAAAAGGGATGGGTGCACAATATTGTGGAAAAGCTGCTGTGGTTTTTTTTTTCCCCAATCTGTACATCCATAAGGTTCTATGAATGTTTTAAGGCAGCATAATACAGCACTGCTGCTGGAGGGAGTGGAAGCACCATGAACTCTATAGGGCAACTAATCCAAAGATAAGTTTTAGCCCTGCCACACAGGTTTGCTGGACTTGAAAGCTTAATATGATGCAAAATGACATGGACTAATTGGAGCATCACTCCTTTCAGTGGAAGTCGATGCTTTATTATCAACTTTATCACCATGCTTGTAAAACTCTTAGAAATCTTGAGATCCTGAAAACAACCTCTCCATATTGACTATACTTCGATTAAAGCTGCATTCTCTAAATTCTGTAACCTGACAAAGTGTAAATTCCTTCTCTAAGAAGTTTATCTTTCCACAAAAATTCAATAATGATTTGTAGTCATACAGTCCTCATTGTTTTTCTCTATGAAGCTATTCACTTCATGGCCAACCAAGAACCTGTGTTGCAGGATCACTGGTGTGTTCGTAGGTGGGGAAAAAATGTCCTTGTAATGAACTGACTTTTAGAGATCATGTGGTGGGACAATGAGCTGCATTTCTTACAGGAACTTAAAATGTTTTTTCTATTTATAAAATACTGCAGTTGTACTAGAGATTCAGGACCAGTATGTAAAAAGAACAAGGCACAACAGTATAATAGAACATGAGTAGAAAGAACTATGTGGAGACATGAGCTACAGGACAGGCATTCTCCAAAGCACATATTTCCTACAGTTCATATACAAATGCTCAGACCTCTGTCACTCTCATGCTGTATCTTATGTAGATAATGTCATCTTACGTAGATAGTGTCAAACCCTTGCATGGTTCTGATTTCTCTTATTGTGGCACCAATCCAAGTCAGATATACTGATTTTCATGTAATTTCTTCATACTGAGAACACCAAAACTAGAAGAAAGTTCAGACTAACCTGATCATTGCTCAAGATTTTCATTTTACTTACTTTTCACTTCTGATTGTGGCAGAGATGTAAAGGCAGGAGGAGGAAAAGATTGTTCTTACTCTGAAATGTAATTAGGAAATGCCATATAGTCTAAAAATAGCTCAAAAAGGTGAGCTCCACAGGATGTGCTAACTCCCCTGTTAAGTCAACATACTTTGAGATTAGAGCGTATTAAATAAGCTATGAAACTATTTCCCCCAAGCATTCTCTACAGTTTTCCATATAGTTTTATGTACAGGTGGTCACAGATGGAACTGTCCGAGACAGTCTATGCAGGGCTAAGTCACAGGTTTGTGTGGATCAAAAACAACTTCCCAAGTTAATGGCACAACATACTATTCTGTACAATTCCCATCGCACAAGAAACTGCACTCTTGCTACTGAGCACCTATGACTTATGTCCTTAGAATCCACCAGCTCAGTTTCTTTGAGGTAAACTCAAGGTTGCTTTTTAACAATGTTTCAGAACATTTCCAGCAACACTATAAGCAAACAAATGAAAAACAGTTTTGTACAGGCATTTCCCTGCCCACGAGGCCATTTCTTTGTCCTCACTTCAACCCATTTGTGCTGACTGATAGCTCAAAGATCTTTTTTACTAAGCAAAAATTAATTCCTTCTGAGGGAGGCAGATATTCAGCCTCCCACAATGTCATATTCAATGGGGACAGCTATAAGCTAGCAGAATGTAATTATGTTACTCCCTTAGAAGTGGGAGTCTTTCTCTAAAAATCAAGACAATGGCTGTGCAGAGCAGAACATCTTTAGCTGACTGTGAATGTATATAGACTCATTCTCCTTTAAAAATACACCTCTGTACAAAGAGCTAGTTCAGTTCCTTCAAGCTTATGTAAGACTTTTTTGTGGTGCTTAACCTCAGCAGATCCCCTGACATAAATAAAATTTTGCATAACATTGCCTTTAAAGGTTTGCAGTTAGTTGGGGAAGTAGTACCAAATTATAAGAACAAGATTATGTCTATAAAGTAGGAAGCAGTAGCACTAGCATGGAACTAAATGGTGGAGCTGTATCAAACAAAGGATAAATACACTTTTGCTAAGCACTGTCGTAGAGCCACTCGGACTGCTCAGTGGAAATTCTTTTAGAGTCCAAGTTGCAGGAAGGCAAGAAGAGAGGCTGACTGTAGATGGCAGACTCCTGTGATAAACCAGGAAAGAAATAAACACACAGGCAAATATCAGAGACTGCGTTTCAGTCACAAGTGAAGATTCCACTTCCTACTGCCCAGGAGTTCTGTTGGTGCAGGAGCAGCAGATAGAGAAACAGAAAAATTGTATGGGAAAACAAAATCCAGGCAAAGACAAAAATGAGTGCTTCCTTAACTTAAAAGAATATCCTTGTGTCTATGTATAGGTTAGAGTACTTGAGGGACACAGTGGTTTGACTTAAAAATAATGAAGGTAAACATAGGACGTGCCTGGAAGTTGTTTCATGGTTTTGTATGAGAGGTAAATGCAATCAAAAGAGAACAAAAAAGAGTAGAATTTGCATCTGACTTTAATCATAGATTTCAATACTTTAACCATATGCTTGCTGAGATGTCTTTATAATGCCCAGTTAAAAGGTAATGCTTACCAGGCACCTAGCAGATAAATGTGGATATGGAAGGTTTAGAACGTCTAGAACATTCTTGCCAAAATTTCACCCACTTTATATCTGAGGTCTGTGATGTTTTTTATTTAATTCCAGGTAATAAATTACAAAATTGTGAACTCTTTATTTTCGAAATTGTTTGTTTTTTTTTAAAATAGGAAAATAGTGTTAGTAATATAAATAATGAATAATCTTCTCTGTAAACAGAAGGAAATTGTGTCTTTTAAATATATTTCCTTCTTGGACCAGGTAAGAAGGCAATTATATTTATTTAGCATTCAATTTATACAAGTATATACATGAAAGAAACATGTCATGAAAGACAAGGATAAAACAATTTTATCTGATATAGAAGCAGGAAAATTGGTTGTATGGGATATTCCAAAGTGATCTGAATAGACCATTGTTGCATATAACTTTAGAGGGGAAATAAACATATGGAAAAGACTTGTTTTTCCTTGAATAGTGACCATTAGTATCAGAATAATTCAGGCCACATTGTCACATGAGAAAAAAACATCTGTGTGCTGAAAATCCATCTTGGTCAGAGCAGATCTAACAAAGAGGAGTGGTAGGACTCTCTGTTTAAGCAAACTGTACTTTAGGTAATACAACTGCATAGATAATCAGGTGCTACTACAGTAGTATGAAATCAAGTCATGAGCACTAAGCACTGGCAAAGCTTCATAGCTAGAGATGTKCTCAGCAGAAACAATACATCATAATGCTGTTTGCTATTTTGAGACTGGGTGTATTTAACTGATTCCTGTATTTAACATCTAAATCCCAGCTGTGCACAGCAAGTCTTTATATTATCATGTGAAAAGATTTTGACAAGTTCTGTCTTGCTAGTAATAGGACAGAATGATCACGGAATTATGCAACTTGACTTGTACTTGATATTATATTGGTTCTGACATAGACAGCCCACAGAATATTTGAAGGAGATGTGGAAACAAGATTTAAAAATTATTGCATTCCAGCTTGCTACATTTATAAGGGATCAAAGGCTAATCCTGACTTTAGCTGCTTAGAACAAAACCAGATCCAAATGTCAAATGTCTTCACAGAGTACCAGTATGTCTTTCACACTTGCAAAAATTCTAACTTGTCTATTCCATTATTTAAGCCATACTTCTTTTAAGTGGCAATTCTTGATAACAAAAAGCCTGTGGTAAAACTTTCATGTACAAATGAATACCATTAATAAGGAGACCGACTATTTGGCTTGACAAGATGAGACATGTACTGTGCAAGATCTGTTTCCCACATGGTAAACTTTATCACATAGTCTGGCTCTAAGCGGTTGCATTATTTTCTATGTCACTAAAGTTAAATAAAAATGTTAAGAAAAGCTGCCAACTGTGAAAACAAATCAAGATAAAAAATTAAGCACCCAAACATGATTTACTGTTTCATGTGGCAAAACATTATTAGAACAATGAGGAAGCAGTCTGTCTAATGATTTATTTTATACTGCAAACATACTTAGTATAATTCCTCAGTAAGAGCAGTCAGCTTTCTCTTTTTTTTGCAAATGTTCCACAAAACCCCCACCAGAAAAATGAAATCATATAAATGTTTAAAAGAACTTGAGAAATCAGAAAAATTAAACTTATTTTAAGTCGGTTGCATTGTCATCAGTGGTTCCTATGCTAAGGATAGTAACTTGTATCCATTCATTTCTAGCTGAAAAGTGGATCCGGCTCATGTGAGAAAAGGTACTGTGAAGCAGCAGTAGAAATGCATGGCTTAGATGGCACAGATTTATGTAATTTAGAACATATATGAAATAGTAGAATATACATGCAAATACAATTTTATTTTCATCCATGTATGATGTTCTAATAGCAAGGCTGTGATCTTATCCAGATTATCACAAGCCAATGCTCTTTAACCTAAGCATAAGTAATAGATAATCTTTCAAATAGATTGAAATCAGAGATGAATGTCAAACACAAAAGCTTGTTTTTACTTTTAATGTCATTAAGGTTCACCAACATTTGTATGTCAAAAAACTGTGCTGAGTATTTTCATAAATTAAATAATCGAATCACACAAATCAACTTCTACTGCTACTACTACTACTATTTTATTTCTATTTTGCCATCTTTTTTTCCCACTTTTTTTTCTTTGTGGCAAAAAAATTTTTGCTCATTGAGAAAATCATTTTGCTTCTTTTCTATATTTGTCATGTTGAGGATTCAGAGTGTAAAGCAGAGCTGAAAAGATTTGGCCACTGATTTTCAAATGCAGGACTTGTAGAGAGGACATAGTGCTCTATCAACACTTGTGTACATCCCTCAGAGATGCCCACAAAGATACTATGATATTACTTAATGGAACGTATCTTCTACAGTGACCTAGCACATTAAGTCATAGAATATATACTTTGGCATGTCTGAAACTGTCTATGAGCTTGACAGTGAGGAGAAGTCACAGTTTAGCTTCCAGAACTTAGTTCCATAAATAGAAGTACCAGTCAAGAAGCTGTGGTCTTGTTCTTCGACTGACAATGATTATCCAGAATGGACATGAGAAGGAAAATAATGAATGTGAGTTCTGCTAAATGAACGGAACAAATGGCTCCTAGTTTTTCTTTGCTTCACTGGTGCTTTTTTTTTCCCTGCGGTCAGGAAGAGGCTGGATATCATTAAACCTTGCAATATGTGTCCATTCTGTCCTGTAGCAAGAAAAGCAATAAAAAGATGCCTGTCTAACCTTTCCTATCTTGAGATGAATCTTTTCTTTACTACCTTTGCTATGAGAGAGCCAATAACAGCATAAATTCTTCAGGCACTGCTCCTTTTTAATGATCAAAGCAGTAATTCCAAAACTTTGTCTTTTGCACTTGGAAAGGGCAAATGGAATTGGGATTCAGAGAAAAGCTAAGGAACTACAGGTAAAAATATTTCTTTTTCCTCCTGCCCTCAACTACTTTTATCATTTGCATCTATGCAGAATGAGTATGAAGTGTTACTACTCTGATGATATCCTCTCCCCATGTAAAATGATACATTGAATTACCAGGAATAGATCAGTTCTTAATCCAGTTGTCAGAAGGTTAGGAGTCTTTTCTTTGTCCTAAGTCTACAAGTATTTACCACACTCATTATTGCTGAAAGTGAAACCTGCTGTATCCTCACATTTAATGCAAAAATCCTGTTCTGTCTTTCAGGTGCAGTAGGAAAACGGTGGAGTAAGTTGTATATACTGATTGTTGTGCCTCACATCTAAATATTTTGAGATTTATTTATATATTATTTAATATTTATTTATATCACTTTAGAGAATTACCAGATGCTAAAAATCACATCCGTGAAGAGAAGATAAAAGCAAAACTGCTAGAAATAAAGAGGCGCACTAGCCCTAGTAAGCAATTTGAGAAAAGGGACCATTATGAAAACTCGTATGCAGCTGTCTGGCCCAGTGACTATGTGCCATCCTTCTTTTCTGTGAATTATAGCTAAAGTGATTAGATCTTTTCTGGAGGATAACTTCAAGGACATAGATCACTCTTCCCTGTGAAGTGAAATATGATGCAGCATTTTTTGTCATCCTAGGTACCTGATATCCAGACTTTCGATGCCTGATAAGACTTATTTTCCTTTCCAAATTTAACTTAATAATCTTTTGTAATGTACCTAGAGTCAGTAAAACATCAATAGTTTATTGTCCTCCATATTTCAATCGAATGTTGAGATTTGCCATGTGAATTCCAACATAAGCTATGCATAAACCCTGACACAGTCCTTAGCTTTGTGTATATCCAGTATACCTACAACACTAAATATTTCTAGAATTTGTTGCACTTTTAAGTCATGCAAAGCATTCTGTGATTTGATCTCCTCCTGGTTTCCAGAAGAGCATGTAATCAGGGTAGAGTGACATGCAAATGCACTGGTAAACAGGCTTGTAAAAACTGTAGGTATCTGCAAAGATTGCGTTTAACAGCATGGGCAACATCAATCCCAATCAAATTTTCTCTCATTAAAATTGTTCATTGTTCATTGTTCATTAATAATCCTTTTCTGGGAATAAACTTTTAGTGAAAAAACAGGACATCTTCCTTATTTTTTCTCTTCTTTGGTGTAATTTTAAGCTACATTGCACTGGATGACAGATTCTTCTGAAGAAATTTTCTTCAACCTTCCACTCTCTATTACAGCAAGGCCACACTCTATAGTGCTGCCTCAACTGTGTTATTATTCTTTAATGCCAATTCAGCTCTGTGATTTCTTCACAACATTGCAGAAAAGAGAGAAGATTTTCCTCAATTTTCTGACGGTGTAAGTAGGAAACGGTTAGCTATATGTATCAGAAAAGGAAAAATTATCATCATTAGTTTCCCTATAATATTGATGTCAAAATAAACTATTAAAAAGTTACTTGTTTTAAAAAAAACAAATATTCATCAGCTGGTATAAACAGATAGTCGTTTTGCTACCTGAATAATAGAAGTCTCTGTATAGAGTTTTTCACCATGGAGTAAAACTATTAAGCCACTTGGAAGCTCAGTGTTTTTTTGTATGTGTGACTTATTTATCATCCGAAAAATGTTCTGAAGGAGTTAAAGTTTTGCCTACTGCTGCTGCTAAAGCCCTTATCTCACAAATTACATTTTACATTTATTTCACTCCTATCCCAAATTATACATAGGAGTATTCAAAACTAACCTTTGAGGTACTAGGTTTCATCTGATATCCTGGGTTTGCATAGTGTGGTTTTGTTATGAGATGCCATATAAATTTTGTCATTATGTTATGCGCCTCTTGCCTTATCACTCTAAGTTCATTAATTTCATTGCAGCTGTTCCTTTACAAAGAAAGTAATCTTGAGCATGATATAGTTTCCAAGTAGTCACCACTTTGATTTCTAATCATGTAGTTAAAGCCTGCATAACCACTTCTGTGATAGTGTCTAAGAAATCAGGCATCACTAACATATACCACACCATAATCCTGGAACCTGCTACAGTTTGCTTCTAAATCAAGGGAAGAAAACCATGGCAGTTTTTATAGGAAAGTTTTAAATTAGCTCTTCTGTGTTTGTGTCTGTGGGTACGTGCTTTCTACTGTATTGTAAATTCAGTGTATTTTGTTTGTAAACAAATGCACATCACCAAAGCTCCTTCATGTAAGGAAAGAGATTATCTTATGTCTTTGTCAAAACAGCCCCACTATTCTGTGTTTTCTATAGCAAAAGACTCCAGATTTAAATTTAAAAATATTACTCTGTGTTTGGAAAATATTATTTTGACAACATCCCAGTCTTAATCAGGTGACAGTATGATGTATTAGTTGGAAACCTGAACAAAATACCTATTTGTGTTGTTAATAGTTAAAAATTTGATTTAAACCATTTCCAGTTTCTTGAAATAAAAATTTGAAAATAATATTAATATTTTACACATATCAAATTGAGGCAAGCTTATTTAAACATATTTGCTTTATATCTTCAGAAATCTTATATATAATTTGCTCAATGTTTAGAGTCCTCCAACCTCTTTACCCATCAAAAAAAACCCCAAACTCCTGAAAAAAATGTGGTCCTGGGAAATTAGCTATTTAAAATGTTGAATAATGTCTAACCACAATGGATCTCACAGACGTTTAATTCCCTGTGCAGTCATTTACAGGAAATGTGCATTTATCTTACATTTTTAAAATTATGATCTTTTCTGTGACAGTTAATGAAGAAAATATGTGCTGGTTTGAATGTGAACCAGCAGGGGAAATTAACCCCACACAAAATACCTCAAGACATTTTAGGTCAGAATTACAATTTTAATTAAAAGGTTAAAATAAATGCAGGAATACAGAAACACCAGCCTGAACAAACTGACAGAGTCACGGTACGACTTGACACCCCATTGACCAGGGTGGTAGCTTTGTAGTCCAGTTAGGCACTGGTCCTGTAGAAAGGCCTGGTCCGCTGAGTATCCAGTGATGGTGGTCCGGAGTCGTCTGGGTTTCCAGTCGTCTGGCAGTCCAGTGCTGGTAGTCCCGTCCTGGTAGTCCAATCCAGTAGACCAGTCAAGTCCAGTCCAGTGGAGTGGACTGGAGTGATTTTTCCCATCTCAAAGCCTGCTTTTATGTTGTGTTTCTTGGCTAGTACCTCCCCCAAGGGCGGGGACTTCCACAATGGAAAAGRATTTTCCTGATGTTCTATTGGTTGTTTTGGCAATGAGCTCACATGAGCCGAGTCTTCAGGGATCAAACGGTTTCTGGCATTCTATTGGTTGGTGTTTGTCTGGTTTGGTAATGGGCCATTAACCCAGATAATCCACTCAGGGTGGTTCTGAAGTTCTGTTCCTCCATGCTTATCAAATTCAGTAATGGGCCATTAACCGAGAGAATCCACTCAGGATGGGTGGTGTGATGGGCCATTAATCGAGATAATCTAACTCAGGATGGGTGGTGCTTGCTGTCAGCTAGAATGGTTATCTCAGCTGAGATAAGGAGTACCACACCACCTCAGCTGAGCATAGCCTCAGGGACCAGGTGCGTAACTGTGAACGACCCACCCTATAGAGGAAATATGTGGATGGGGATGGAATACATCCTTTTATGGTTAACCCAGGATGTAATGCAACAGGCATGATTTACTTTCACACTGAGTTAACTGATTCAGGAGAATGATTTACAAACCAATTTTTTTTCCTAATTTCCCGAAAAACATTAAACAGCTATGATAAAAGCAGAATACAGTAAAAAGTAAAAAAAGACACAGTTCTATTATTATCTAACAGCCTACTACTTGCTCCATAGCATGATAAAAAGTATGATAAAATGTATTTAAGTATTAGTGGTTTCTACTAAAACCTAGTTTTAAATGTCAAAATATTTAAAACTAATCTACATCTCATAACAGGTTACACTTTTCTTCTGTGTCTGCATTTGAGTAATTAAATTTTACAGCTTTTTATTCAGTAGCATCTGCTTCATATTTTTGCACTGTAGTTAAGCTATCAATTTTTGGCAGTGTAATAATCCTGTTGAGTCAATAGCTACTGTTTGCTCTGACATTATTGACTCAGCAGCAAGTTCATTGTTTTGCTTGTTTTTACAGTACATGCAATTCATACACATGATCACTTTTAGCTGATAGAGCATATTAATAAAAGATGTACTTCCCTGGCTCTAGTATGGAGCCCAGTGTCTCCACTGAGTGGAGACCCTAGGAAAAAGATTTTATAATACCATAAATAGAGATAGCTTTAAAGTATACCAAGTGATACAGCACTGCTGCCATATGTTCCAGCATACCTACAGCTTGAATATCTCTTTAAACTGGGTCAGGCACTATTTGTCCGCTTTCAAGGACACTGTCCTTTCAATTGTTTGTTAGCCATAGCCTCTTGTGCTGGTTTGACTGTAAACCAGCAGGGGAAATTAACCCCACACAAAATACCTCGAGACATTTTAGGTCAAAATTACAATTTTAATAAAAAAGGTTAAAATAAATGCAGTAATACAGAAACACGGGCTTAAACAAACTGACAGAATCACGGTACAGCCTCACACCCTGTTGACCAGGGTGGTAGCTATGTAGTCCAGCTAGGCACTGGTCCTGCAGAAAGGCCTGGTAGTCCAGTCCCGGTAGTGGAGTGGAGTAGCTGAGTCCAATTCCGAGGAGTGGAGTCCAGTCGAGTCGAGTCAAGAGTGGAGTCCCAAGAGTGGAGTCCCGTCGAGTCAAGGGTGCTTTCTCCCATCCAAAACCCTTGCTTTATGCTGTGTTTCTTGGCTGGCACCTCCCCCAGGGGCGGGGACTTTCACAATAGAAGAGGATTTTTCCAATGTTCCATTGGTTGCTTCGGTAATGAGCTTGGATGAGCCCCAGGGTCCTCCAAGATGATCCCCAGGGTCCAAGATGAGGCTATTAGTCAAGATGGGTGGTGCTAATGGGCCATTAGCTGAGATTAGATAATCAGGATGGGTGGTGCTTGCTGTCGGCCAGAGTGCTTATCTCAGTTGAGATAAGGAATCCCTCAAGGACCAGGTGTGTAACTATGAATTTATCCAGCTTTTGTGGGTGGTTATAGAATATATATAATAGAATATATAATATAGAATATATATAACCCAAGACACCTCTACACACTTAAGTGATCTAAAATCATAGAATCATAAGATGCTTTGAGTTGGAAAGATCATCTGGTTCCAAACCTGCTCCCATGGGCAGGGACACCTTCCACTAGGTCAGATTGCTCAAAGCCCCACCCATACTGTCCTTACACTGTCAAGGAGGGGGCATCCATAACTCTGGGCATCCTCTTCTGTTGTCTCACCACCCTAATTTTAAAATATTTCTTTCCTCTGTCTTATCTAAATCTACCCTTTTGCAGTATAAAATCATTATTCCTTGTCCTATTGCTGCAAGTTCTGGTAAAAAGCCCCTCCCTATCTTTCCCGTAGTGCCCCCACTTAGGTACTGGAAGGCAGCTATAAGGTCTCCTCAGAGCCTTCTCGTCTTCAGGCTGAACAACTGCAAGTGTCTCAGCCTGTCTTCACAGGGGAGGGTTCTATCCCTCTTATCATTGCTGTGGCCCTCCTCTGGACTCGCTCTAACAGGAGCACATATTTCTTATCTTGACAACCCCAGAGCTGGATGCAGCACTCCAGGTGGGGTCTCACCAGAGCAGAGCAGAGGGGCAAAATCCCCTCCCTCACCCTGCTGGCCACACTGCTTTTGGATACAGCCCAGGATACATATGGCTTTCTGGGCTGGGAGTTCACATTGCAAGTCCATGTCCTATTTTTTATCCACCAGCACCCTGAAGTCCTTCTCTGCAGGGCTGCTCTCAATCCCTTTGTCACCCAGCCTCTATTGATAACAGGGATTGTCCTGTCCTGGCTGCTGGACTTTGCACTAGGCCTTGTCAAATTTTATGAGGTTCACATGAGTTCACTCCTCAAGTCTATCAAGATCCCTCTGGATGGCACCCCTTCCCTCAAGTCAATCATATGAACCACTCAGCCTGGTGTCACCTGCAATATTGCTGAGGTTGCACTCAATCTTGCTATGACATTAATAAAGATATTGAACAGTATTGTAACTAATACGGGCCCCTGAGGAACACCATTTGTTAATGATCTCCATCGAGCCAGTGACTGCAACTCTGGATAGGGCCACTCCAGCCAATTCCTTATGCATCTAATAGTCCAGCTATCAAACCTATATCCTGCCAATTTAGTGACAAGCATGTTGTTGGAGCCAATGCCAAAGGGTTATAGAAGTCAATAGGTGACATCAGTTGCTCTTCCCTTAGCCACCAATGCAGTCAGTCCATCATAGAAGGCCATGACACTGGTAAGGCAAGATTCACCCTTTGTGAAGCCATGCTGGCTGTCTCTGATCACCTCTCTGCAATCTGTGTGCCTTGACATAGCTTCCAAGAGGATTTGTTCCATGTTCTTATTGAGGCTGACAGGTCGGTTGTTCTCAGGGTCCTCCTTTCTACTCCTSCCCAGAAAACAGAATCAGAGCGATACTCTGTAATTGCCTTCGGATTTCTTGCTTTTAAGTGCAGTGATTTCCATTGCTATTGTACCTCTGTGAGCAATGCACATAGAGGTAATAAAAAATTCACAATACAATGGGTATCTTGCTGCAAAAATGTTCTCAGACATCTGAAGTTTGTCCTCAGCACGTAAAAAAGCAATGTTGTCTTGTCTGAATTACAGGAAAATCTGTGCAAGTGAGAGGCATCTCTGTGAGGAAAATATGTCATGTCATTCAAATTATTTGGAGGGAAGGGAAGAAAAACCATACATTTTCTTTAATTTCAGTTCAATTGTTTAAAACAATAACTTGTGTAGTTTCTCCAGGTTAAATAAAACAAACAATTACACCATTATTCTCCTAAATTAATAGAATTTACCATGCAAGACTAAGTGAAATTCCAATACACGTTTTTACAGAAATCCATCAAAACCAGAACTACCAACTGGACAAAAAACATATATAAAAATCTATGACATAATAAAGATTGTTTTTCCTCTGAAGAAATGCCTATAGTTACGGAGAGATGGTCACATAGAGAACACAGAAGAAGGAAAATGTTGCTATGCTAACCTTTATGTATTTTGTATTTGGCAAAAGTGTTGAGCAGCTTCCGATCTGTCTTAGGCAGAGAAGGAAAAAGGAAGGAAGGAAGGAAAGAAGGAAAGAAGAAAGAATAGGCATACAGTATTTGCTCCCCTGCATATCTAGGTCAAGTTCTTGCTGCCTAGGCTCCCAAGTGTTTTGAAAGATGTTATAGCACCATTAATTTCACTAATCACACAAAAGATAAATGGGTCAGATACAGGTGGCCCACAGGCCCTGGCCAGCTGTCTGCAGCTTGTGTTAGGGATTACATGCTTCAGGTCTTGCTCAGTTGATACTTCCACAACATGGATGGGAAGGCATCCTATTCATCTTCCTTCCTTCCAGACGCAGGCCCTCCAGGATCAGCTAGCAATGCTTTGACTCCATCTTTCCTCAGCACCAGAATCACAGTGTAAGAGTATGGCCAGATTACTAGAACTACAAAACAAATTAACACTGATCAACGTTACATTAACACAGAAATGACTAGACAATTTTGTGCACTGGCATCTGAAATATAGATATGAAAGAAAATAAGAATGCAGTCCACAGTCTCAAAGGACACCCTATATTTTTTATCCGAGTGAAGATTTTGGGGTTTAAGTCTTTTTGTTATTTGCAGTTGTATATTAACAGAAGTGCAGTACTCTGAATATTTTTTGTCGGAAGTCTTTCTGCAAGTTCTTGTCCTGGAGTGACTTTATGATGCTATATATCCCAGTTGCCTGCTTAATGAAAAGTATTAACTCTGTGTCTTTAAGCTGGCTCGAGAAGCCAGGAGCCATGTTTTGGGTTTCTTCGAAGGATATTTACATTCTTTCACCTTTATCAGCTCGCTATGTTATGGTTCTGAGGAGAGAACATCTCGGCAGTCACTTTCTATAGTTGGAGGCGAAGGGACACTTTTTCTACCTTTACCTTTTTTTTCTTGTGAGCTTTCGCCTGGTTTTTACTGAACTGAGGGATATTTGGACGGAGTTAAAACTTGCTTTTAGCTTTTTCCCTCCTCTGCCTGAGGCACTGGAAGAAGACAGATTTTTTCTGGGATTGTGTTTTCTTTTTTCTTCTTCCTTTGGAACTGTACAACAGACAGCTGGGCTCTGTTCTACATACCATCTCTCCGGGGCCTACACCCCCTGGGCCTGGATAGGGCCTACTCTGTACTCAAGCAGCTAGCTAGACACAGAGCAGAAGACCACACCTGCCAAGGACTCAGGATTCGATTCATTCAGGTTATCCTCCTCAAGAGAGGTTTATTATCTAACATTATTCATTTTTATTTTTATATTCTTTTCCCTTCCCCTGGTGCCTGCGTGCACCCCCCCAGCAGCTGGGTTTTGGTAAATAAACAAGTTTTTTTCACTTTCTTCTGAGAAATTCTTAAGGGGAGGGGAAGGGAGTTTCAAACCCTATCTTTTGCAGAGGAAGCTCTTCGAGTCTTCCGCCTAAGTTTGTCCAGACCGTGACAGTTCTGTAACAAATTAGCAGATGGTCAATGTTTCCATTATAGATTTGTGTTTTGGATGCTTCAAAATTACTTTTTTTTCAGATCAGTCTCTCTAATTCAGAAAAGAATATTTTTAATAAGACAGGCCTTAATGTCAAAGCTGCAAATGCAAAGGAAATCATAGGCATTCTTATAAAACTACAAAATAAATTGCCAACTTTCCCTACAGTCAGCAAACTAGTATGACTCTCTTAAACCACTCAGCCTCAGCTTTGCATGAAGCTAGTACAAACCAAACTGTTTCAGGCAACCATCTCTATAAACTTGGAAAAATTAAGTAAATTATTCAGAAATCTTTTGGAGTGACAGAGGAGGCTGGCTGAGACTAAGTGACACTAAGGAAACCAGTTTAAGAAAAGCTAAATACATGTCTCAGAATTTGGCAGTAACTGCATTTTATATAATCAGGTTATTAAATACAAATCACTTCTCAGGAGGTTTCCTTTAGAAATAAACACTGATGCTGGCTCTAACAAAGAGCTTAAAAGATTAACAAATATATCCAGTTCTGTATTAAGGAGATTGCAATTTAAATGTAATTCTTTGTGGACTTCAGCTTGTTAATATGGACTTAATAGAGTTTTGCATTGAATAATCATGCTTTAATGCAAAAAGAAAAAAATGTGTTTCATGTTAAATTATATTTAATGAGACGGCTATGTCCTGTCAAAGCCTGAAATTGGTGGATCACATGTCCCAGAAAAATGCATAATGTGGCAGTGAGAAACATTTCAGTGTGAGATTGACAATAGTTAGGAGTGCTTTTTGTGGCAAGACAGAAAGATTAACATAGCATTTGCTACATCCGCTTAACATAGAATTAATCAGATAAGTAGAGTAAAGCAGCAACTTTGGTTTTGCTATAAAATGGAAAATTTATCATGATCCCAGGTTTCAGAGATTTTGAGAGCCAGCTCAAGCATTTCTGTCATGACAAATTATTTCATATTAAAAAAAAATAAGAGTTGCTTGCACTTGAAATTAAAAGAGTGTAAAATATGCTGATCATATATACCTTAAACACTGAAACAGGAAAGGGCTTGCTAGTAACAGAACTAAAATTTTATTTTTAATTACTCCCTTTTAATCCGTCCATCCCACTTACATTGATTTTGAATTGGATAGTTCATTCATGAGCAAAATACATCAGGCAACCATCTTGTCTATGTGGCTGCTTTGAAGTTACATACAGGTGAAAAAATATTTCCCAGTCAAGAGACATTTTAATCAGAACATATTTTTTAATGGCTTTATTTCAGATTTGTTCCACTAAAACACGAAGGGTGATTATTAGCCTGCTGTTCACATATGGTGTTCYGCTTTAATTTTGTGTGATTGCCTTCAAACTTCTCTTTATTCTTTTCCCACACTCTTTGAACAAGTTTTTTGCTCTTTAGCTTGAATTTTAAGATGAACATTGCTAGTTTATGTGGAAAGGAAATACTACTTCATATTACTTTCAATGAAATCTCAAGAATATAATTCAGACCTCTGATTCTCCTGCAGTATATATAAAACTTTAACCTGCCCTTAAGTAGAATTATGGTGTCATCACTTCCACTTGATTAAATATTATAAAAAATAAAATAATAACTTTAAAATTTTATACTTTAACATCTAATTTATCCCTAAAGAACCTTCAGAGTTTTTTAAATGGTATACAATTCAAATTCATTTCCAATATTGACAAAGTACATTGCACACAGTTGTTTTATTTTGTCTTGCATTTCTTTACATTCCAGAGTGCTAGGCTTTTTTGCTACTAGATTTCAAAACATGATGTTAAGGCATTCTTCAGAAATTACATTAAAACCCAGTTGCATACTCTGTCTCTTTGCTATGTAAATCAAAACCTAAATATGTCTGTCTTTCTAGTGTT
Source organism: Amblyornis subalaris (assembly GCA_018881555.1). Classification (NCBI taxonomy): domain Eukaryota; kingdom Metazoa; phylum Chordata; class Aves; order Passeriformes; family Ptilonorhynchidae; genus Amblyornis; species Amblyornis subalaris. The sequence continues at coordinate 1,726,715 of JACAXG010000092.1, forward strand.
CAAGAACAATATACTTATTGCAGATCACATGAGTGTAACCAGCTTCTCTTTTGGTCAACAGACTTATTAATTAGTACACATGGTCAATATTTATGGCTCATGGATTTGTCATGATTAGCAAGCAGTAGTTTGTGTTTTTATTATCATTTATGAATGAATTTGTGCAATTCTTTCACCATAATATATTCTGTACAATAAAAACATATTTACATTTATAATTCCAAAATGTCAAGGCAATTCTGATATATATATATATATATGTAGACTATGGAGGTTACTATCAATTCTACAGTTAATTGTAGTACTCATATTGTTTCCAGATCATTTAAATTATTTCCTTTTTTACTTTACTTAATCTAAATAAATTAAGAAGCATTCCAAATAGACCAGTTACAAAGTTTATTATATAAGTAGTTGACAAGATCAGACATAAATATTTCTTTAGGTCATAAATATTAAAAAAAAACCCACTGAAATACTTTGAATTGTATTTTTAAAGCACCAGATATAGATCAGTAGAACTTTGCTTTATGTACAGAGTGCTGTATACAGTGGGAATAGTTGGCAAAATTGAAACTACATGCTATCATTCTGCCTTGCTTATGAGCTCCAAGTACTCAAATGCTCGTGTTAATACATCAATAACTTAGGTTTATTTTCCAGTCTGTGGTCACTTGAAAATTATCTTTTTTACAAAAAATATTTCATCATTTAGAGATTAGGTATCACACTTAAGTCTTTAGGAATAATTTGCATTTTAATTCTTTTACATTTTCTTATTCTTCATTTGTTTTCTTAATTTCCATTGAGGCAGTGGTGTTGCTCAATGTTCTCAACATCAGGTAACCCAGCATCATCTATCTCACTATTGAGACAACCTCTTTTGCTACCCTGGTCTCTTTTGAGCTTCTGGAGTGCTGTGATCAGAGCACAGCCTTTGTGCAACATATAGCCTTCTGTGCCATGCAGGCTGTGCAGTTTTCATGCTACAGCATCACGACATTGATTCCTAGTGAACGGAGCAACAGCAGTAGCATTATTTAAATGTTTTAAGATTATGTGTAGCATCACGTTTTTCTAGCATCACTATTTCCCCTAAATGTCGATAAAAGTTTGTGACTCAAGAGGTTACGTAAAATTCAAATACTTATGGAGCAATAAAATGAGAAAATGTGGAGAACCCTAAGGGATTAGTATTAGTTGAAAATCTGGAGATATCTTCTCATCAATTTGTACAAGGTTCAAAATGTCTGGACCTTACCAAGCTGGAAATTCTGTAAAAGGCCCAAATCAGAAACATGGTACCTGACAGAACTGACTAAAATTGCTATGGAATTCTCAATGCCTTCCTAGAATGTGGCTTTGCATATGCTGACAAAGAGGAAACCCAAAATCTGTTTTTGTGACAGGTTATGTCAAAATAGAATTAAAACAAACAAACAAACAAAAATTTATAGTTTTAAAATTATTAAATGTCAATGGACTGGATATCTTTGAAAAGCTACTTGATGTTGCCYCTTTTTTCTTCCACTGAAAAAAAATAGTACTATCTTTCAGATAAATTATGTTTGAGAATTGTCATTTACTGATTTTTTCCCCTTGAAAATGTCATTTACTGATGTTTTTCCCCTTTTTTCTGTCACAGAAACTTAAGCCAACACACTTTTTTTGCCAATGCCTGATAAAAGTACCTACCAATACTTACAATAGAATATTCACAATAGAAAAGAAGATTAAAACAGTGGTTTTATTTTCTGACTCAAAACATATGCCATTTGCATTACATCTAGTATCACAGAGATGACATGAGTAATTTATGCTGACACAGTGGTATTACCTTTGGTTATCCTCAAGGAACACTAAAAGACTAAGTCCTGCAGTGTTTCACCACCTGCATTGTGAGGTCTAAAACAGGCCTGTTTTACAAGAGTACTGGGGTTTCTGAAAAATTTCAGAGGAAATTAGAAAGAAAATACACAAGGAAGGACATAAAGGGCAATGTGATTTTTAATTTTGTCAGCTGCTTTCTTCCAGTTTTCTGTTAAAATAGGATGCCAGATGAAGTTACTAGTAGTAAATATGACATGAGAAACCCAAATTGAAAAGTAATTTAAACCTGAAGTAAATTGCCTCAGTGGAATAAGCAGTACTTTTGGTCAGACTGAAGAAAACCCTCAGCATCTAAAAGGTATTCTCAGGCTGTTAATAGTAATAAGTGTCTGAGGTCACCTTCATGTTAAGCTTGCTGTGACTTTCCTTGACAAAATATTGAGAGAAACCTAGAGCATCTAAAGAAAGAAATGTTGCAAAATTTGCTCTGATATTCTTTATTTCCTTGGGAGAAATGTGTAAAGTGCTGTGCACAAAATGACAATATTTCACTTATTAATAAAGGTGCTATCAGTAGTTCTGGAGTTTTGTTTTTATTCCATGGCACTAAACCAGGCAGTCAGTGGTTATAATCGCTCACTATGAAGTTTACCAAGGACACCAGGCTGCTCTTTGCAGAAACAACTCCTGAGGTTCACCTGCAGTAAAAATTGTGTGGAGCAGACCCAAGAAAAATGCAGTGCTTAGTAATGACTTCTGAGTAGTTACAGGAATGGCTATAAATGCAAAGGTAAAAAAGTGGAAAAACATGACATCCACAGAAATCAGAAAGATTCATGTGATTTCATTCCTATATTGGTTTAATTTAATCTCCATCAACAAAAATTAGTCTTCTTGTGGCAGTGATAAAAAATACGCCAAGCAAATGAGTTATAAACCATCATATGAAATACACAAATCTGTTAAATAATAGCAAAATATATGTAAAGAGTGGTGACCCTTGATCTAGAAAGGGAAGGAAGGAAGGAAGGAAGGAAGGAAGGAAGGAAGGAAGGAAGGAAGGAAGGAAGGAAGGAAGGAAGGAAGGAAGGAACTCCAAATAATTTTTGTCATTCACTGTTTGGAGGAGAAGCAGCCTTGGATTCGATTACAAAATGGCTATTGGGAAGTATAATCAGTTGCTTTTGCCAGTTTTGAATAGCCAATGGCAGAGTGCCAAAATATGAAAAAGCTTCTTAGAGAAGCACTACTGTACAATATCAACATTTGTTTCTCTCTTATTAGTACTCTACCTTTTTTGTACTGTGTCTTTAGAGCATTATTAGAGTTTTACCTTTTCTACCATTTATCTTGTAATAGGAAAGTACTGTATAAAATATAAACAATATTTAAATATAATACATATAATATTTCCAAAAAAAAAACCCCAAAAACCAAAAACCCACCCCAAAACAACATAATGAAAACAGAAGTGGAATGATCATGTTTCATGTAGGGATGCTAGGCTTGGGGTTTCTTTCTGCCAAATGGATTTTCTGGTCACTTTTAGGTTTAAGAAGACTTCTGAAACTCTATATTTAAAAAGTGTCTCCACAAGCATCGGAGACTACTGTTTTTCATTTAAATTCTCCAGGTCTGTTGAGCCTGGAGAAGAGGAGACTGAGGGGAAACCTAATTGTGGTCCATCTTGAGCTCTTCCTCGTGGAGGAATTTTTCGCTGTTGGAAGTTTCAACTTTTCTTGCTGTTGTTAATTGACTGCATAAGAAAGAGCAAGTTGACTAACATGGACCACAGCATGGGGTTCTTGTTGAGAAATGTGATTGTTTCCGGGCCTGTGTGTTAGCAGTGATTTTTGCTATAATGTTGAAGTCCTTGACAAGTGAAATAACTACTTCAGGGAGGAAGACAAGATGAATCACTGAAAGATTTTACATACCTTCCCTACAATTTTCCTTAAAATATTGTCACAGGTGTCCACCACAAATGTACATATGCTAACAATTTTTCTTTAATTTCTCCAGTGGAAAAAAAAATAGGATTCTTCAAACATCTCTGTGGCAAAGAGACATTTTCTTTTGCTTACTGTCAAGGAAACTGAACAAAAGAAAAATACTCATTTTTGAAAGGAAAGAAATACTGAACTACCTTCCAAGAAGGCATCATTTTCACCAGAAGAGAAATAAAGGTTGTACGAGTCCCATAGTCCATGCTCTTTTATTGCTCTCACACAGATGAGTCATGTTCTCATTGTCAGCATGCTTAAAAAATCCTTGCGTACACCCCCATATGGCTCTCAATGGACCCTCTTCATAAAATTTACATTATATAAGGTAATCTAATGATCCTTTTCATAAAAACAGGTATCCAGACATTCTAAAAAGGTCCTCATCTAGTCCAGTCAGAAAAGTTTATATTTCGAAAGGGAYTAGAGAGTCAAAATTACTCTCCATATTTAGCCCACAGGGAAATGACAGAATGAGCAGCATATTCAGCCCACTTTCCCACTCTTTCTCTCTCTTTCCCCCACTTCCTCAGTCCTAACTGAGAGTCTTTACACAGCTTTTAGAAGTTGTGGAGTATTCCATCACATATCAGGAAAAGCAACATGAAAGCTGTAGCAGTCAGCTTCTAGTAGCGGTCTGAAAAATTTCTGGGGAAATAACTAATGGAGCAGAAAGAGAGCTAAGAATGGGAAGTCTGAACTACTTGGAGCTAATCTATTACTTGAAAGTGTCAGCAGCGGTAAAAGTGTTATCTAATGTTTGCAGCAGGACTGTGGATACATGTCATGCCTAGATTCCTACTTTACGTACCCTAGGACTCATCTCCAGGGATGGGAACCATTTGGATTTATTACTGTGATTAAATCAATGTGCCTTAAAGGGCTTGGATCTTTCCTTTTTTGGCCAGTGTAGTCAGAAATGGTACTGTGCTCTCAGAAGACTAGACAAAACTGAACTTTGTAGTCAGAAGGAGAAAGGCAATATGAATTTTCGGAGGAGAATGACAATTGGTAAATCTTTCTCCTTTCTGTCCTCCAAAGGGAAAAGATTTTTTGCCCTGGAAGAGGTGTTCATTAGGGCTACACCAACAATACTCAGGGCTGAGATATTCAAAACCCATTGTACTCTCACCAATTCCACAGAGATGTTGCTGTGCTCAGTGTACTAGTAGCATGTTGCCATTTTAAAGAAATCCAAACTTCTGTCAAAAAATTGGTGCAAGGCTGTTTGCACCAGCAGCAGGACTGCCAGGACTGCCTGTTAATGAGGGTGTTTTATTACTCTCAGCAATCTACCTGGGACAAGTATTTGTCTATTGCAATAATGCCAACCTAGTTTCAGTTGAAAGGAACAGGACTTTTCTGCTATTCAAGCAGAACAGTTAAAATCAGTTTTAACTTTGTTAATGCATTTCCTGGAAGACAAGGAGTAAATTATTAGGTGAATTTAACAGCTTAATAATTACATCTTTCTTTTTACTCAAATTCTTCATGAGGTAAAACAGTTTATATTTATGAGTAATCAATTCTTAAATGTACTAATTTAATTGCTATTTCAATGCCATTTTGTTGCAACATGTGCAACCTTATTCAAGGCAGTTGAAAGAAAAGTTAGAAAATCTATAGCTCAATTATAGTTCTAAATATAATGCTGAAGACCACATGACATTCAGTTTGAGGTTAAGACAAGTAAATTTGAGTTTTGACAAGCTGGATTGCCCATGTCTATACAAGGTTTCTAAACTCATCTGTTCCTGACGTTCTGGGCGCAATTTGTCATTTTAAATATGTCCGTCTGCTGAGATTTCATAGTTTATCTTAGACATCTTCCCCAGGATATCTATGATACAGATACAGATCATACAGCAGGTTCACACCATCCTGCAACAGTACGTTGCAGGGCCAGACAACATACACTAGAGGAGCTGAAGTAGCATTTGCTGCCATGTGAAGAAATGGAGCAGAGCTCCTGATGGCAGCAAATTGAGTATGAGCCACCAGTAGTGTGCCCTTGCAGCAAAGAAGGGCAGCAGCATCTTGGGATGCATCAGGAGGAGTGTTGCAAGCAGGTCCAGGGAAGTGATTTATTCTTGGCCTTTGGCACTTGTGGCACTTGTGGCACTACATCTGGAGTACTGTACCCAGTTTTGGTCTCCTTACCACAAGAAAGACAKTGATGTGCTGGAGCAGGTCCAGCAAAGATTTACTAAGGTAATCAGAGGGCCAGAGTACTTGATATCTGACATTTGAGGAGAGGTTAACAGATGAGTTTGATCTTAGCAAGAGAGGCTGAGAGGGACGTCTCATAAATACCTTTAACAGGCTAGTGGAAGCATACAGAGAAAACAGAGCCAGGCTCTCCTAGAATGAGAGGTAATGGACACAGTTTGCAACATGGGAAAGTCTAAATATATAAAAGGAAATCTATTTTCATTATAAGAGTGGTTAAATTGGCTTCCCAGAGAGCTTGCAGAATATCTGTCTGTGAATATATTCAAAACTTGACAGGATAAAGCCTTAATTTATGTGGTGTAAATTGGCTCATTTTGAGCAAGAGTTTGGACAAGATGACCTCCAGAGGTTTCTTCCAACCTAAGTTATTTTATGATTAATTGTTTTATGAAAAAAAAAAAACAACAAAGAAACATGTGAAATGTGTAGTAATGTCATAAAATCACAACTTTTCTATTAGTCTATGGATAAGGAAATAGTGGTTTCCAAACATGTAAACTGCAATATTCTAATGGTACTGAGAGTTTAACAGTTGAGATTTTTTTCCTAATGCACATTTACTTCATTTCATTTTTTTTTAATTTTAAATATTCTTGACTGATTATCTTCAGAAATACAAAAGGCTTCAGGGTTTGCAAAAAGAGAGTAGGCAGACTTTTACAGCAGCAAACAGAGAGAGTGTGAATTGTTGGCAGTCTTGTCAGTTTGCTTTGTGGGACTGGTCTGTCATTGCTGATTGTATAGGTAAATAACTATGTGAGCATAAGGAATAGAGTTGCAGTGTAATTTTGTTCTATACGTGTAGAGAGCAGGGATAACTTGATGAAATACAAATTAAATAAAATAAACTGTTCCCTCTGCATATGCTATTTTTATGCAAAGATCACTATATTTAATGACATGGTTTTTTAAATTAGTTTTACAAATATCTCAAAACCAAGAAAAATTGCATTTTTCCCATCTGTTGCACCTATTTAAATCTATCAAGTCGATAGATTTGCATTTTGGAAGACAGAAAGAACAGAGGCACACTCTGTCAAGCAGAGCCCGTAATAGATGCGGATTACGCAACTGTTAATTGAGTTGACAAGCATATATTTAGAAAGTATCCTGAACCTTTCAATGGGATACAGCTTCATCTTTAGTATAATGCAACAGGGGAAAAGTGCTTAAGAGAGGAAAAACAGGCTTTAGCAGTGGCTCACCAACAGCAGAGATTACAATATCTATGAAAAATGCACTGAATTGCTGAAAAGTGATGTGTTGTTGCTGTAGAGACAGTAATGACACGAAGCACAAACACRCATATAGTTGTAGGTATGGCAGAATATATTTTAATAAATCAAGGCCTTTTTATATTATTTTCCAGCATACATGTCGCAAGTTAATTGGCTGCAGCTTAACAACAATATAACACCATTGGCCTATTTCAGGCCTGTTTACAGAGCTATTTATTGCCTATTATTAAAACACCCTGGTGTTTTAAAGAAAAACTCCCTAGTGCAGGTGCAATTTTATCTCTCTGTTGTTTGTGCTCCTAGCTTCTACAGTTTCACAATTCACACGGGTACAGACTAAGTTTCTCACAGGCATAAGTAACTTCTTAAGGATATACAGGAATTGTGTCCACATCTATGTCCAGAAGACTGATTGAAAAGTCATCTTCCTCAACAATGTGTGTTGATAGGTTTCAAGTATCTGGTCTCACCTTCACTGCTTTCTTGCATAACTTAGTTGTTCTTTTGGATCACTCCCTCTTTTCCAAGTTTAGCTGGCACACAACTATACTGCCACAAATAAAAATACATTCATATACTACGGTAGTTCACCTCTCTAAACAAGCCTGATCTCTTCTTTAATATAAATTCACAAAACAAAAATGTTGAAAAGAGGTAATTGCATCTTTAGAAAAAGATCTATTGTGTAACTTAAGAGAATTTGGTGTTTCTGTCAGATCTAAAGAGCTCTGACTTTGATATAACACTAGTTATGTAGATCAAGACAAAACAATATTTGTCTTAGTCAAGTAACAGTTTTAAAAATGCCTCCTTAACATCAGTTCTTAAAATTCCCAGGATTCTTCATTCTTATGCATATAAAATTCTTTGCATTTCCGGAAGACAAGTGGCTATAAGATTTTTTATATCTCCTTAAAGAATTTTTGCAGAGTTACAAATTGCTTTTAGATTTACAGAATTTTAAAACTGCACACATTTTTTCATATTTTGCAATTTCTCTTTCTGTTTGCTAAAAATCTCAATGCTCTTACTAAGAAACAATTTACTAAGAATTTTACTACATCTTGTAAAGAACTTAGCAGCCCTATGTTACGGCACTTTTATCCCTATTTTAAATAGATTATGTATCTCCTCACATAAGGACTTAAGACATTAAAGTGGGTACAATTCGCTATAGATCCTAAGCAAAATGAAGTATAAGCACAACTAGGAGACTGTGAGGTTGCTGCAGAGCGAGAGAGACGGAGTACCAAAACAAAGTCATGGGGCTTTTGAAACAAAATGCAAATACGGAGTAAATGCAGATAGCAGTTCCAGGCAGGCAGCAGATTGCATGCTGTCAGAAGGAATGTGAAAAAGGACTTGCTTTTATCCTACTTAAACTGGAACAAAAAAAAAAGTAGAGTAATTTTCAATGTTACTTAGCAAAGCCTATTTTAGGAGATGATTAAAGCAAAGCTTGAAGCCACACATTATATTTCCACAGCTTTTCTCCACTGAATATAAATTGGGTTTAATGGCTTTATTTCACACATATTCCAATTGACTCAGGGGCATGGCCTGCAAACAAAATGGCAGTACTGACTTCATAGTCTTGCATTTCATGCTCCTCTTATCCACTAGGACTCATTTTAATCATCTCACCTCATTGTCCTAGAGAAATATTATCAGACACAAAAAAATTGCTGTCAAGGCTCCAAATTTAAGACCAATATTCATCATAGTACGCAGAATGCTAAGACCAGATTCAATAGAAAACTTCAGCACTTCAAAATAATTTGCAATGAATTTTTACACACAGAGCAGAGTTGTTATTGACTCCCCTAAGTCAGAGTTTTGAAGAGGGAAAATGTATTTGCCAAGGCAGTCCTGCTGATTCGTTAGCCAAAGTTAGGGAACTCACTGAGTATCAAGGGCCAGCTATACACGGTATAAAATTCCCTGAGCATTGCTTGCAACAGGAATTTTTTCATTTCAAATTCCTTCATGCAGTTGTGAAACTTAGAGAGAACATGATTTCTGACATGGAATTTATGCATAACGCCTATGGTATGTTATACATTTTAAAAACAATAATTATGCTGAAACAAACAAACAAACCAAAAAGAGAACAATTAAAACTATTGACTCATTTGAAGAAAGTTAAAATCCTGCTGCTGAAGGAGATAATATTCCAAAATTCATTTCAGTGAAAAAACTTAATTTCATCTGTTGGATAACATAAGCTTAGAAAATAATATATATGTGGGGGAAAATGGTAATTTCTCAAAAATTAAGTTTTCTAGTTGAAGTGACAACAAATTTTATTTATGAAACTATTTTGCTCTTTCTGGATTATTACCCAATAACTAAGTTTCTCTAACAATCTTTCCTCACACTCACAAATTAAAGAAAAAATACATTCCATAACCAGCAAAAAATTGAACTTAATATAAACAAAAAACCCCAACTTAATTTTAATTAATTTGTGAATTAAAATCTGTTTACTAAAGCAAAGGCAGAACACTATTGTTTTACGAACTAGAGTTCCAGAAGCTGTGTAAGAATTAAATGTAAGAAAAGTCAAAGCAAGATCTTTTGGAATAAATATTTTGTTTTAAACAAAAACATTTTCAGTCATTCCCACTCATTAATTCATTCCTACTTATTGATTCTTTCATACTAGTCCCAAGAGGTGTATATTCAATTAGTTAGGTTATCATTACTTGTGGTGATGTGGAAGACAAATTTGCCAGCTATTGATTCATCTCTTAGTTTCTTCTTGACTGGTGACAATAAACTGATTTTTGGCTTTAATATTTTCTCTTTCTTATGAGTCAACACTATATCGCCTCATATTACATTCCCAAGGCCTTCCATCCACCTCTTTCCTCCCTATAAATTTCTAGGCTGCCCATTGCCTTATTTTCCATTCCTTGTGGCTAAACTCTTTTTTTTTGGTTGAAATGACAAGAAGAGGAATCACACTTGCAAGATCTCCATCCATTTGCTCTAATAATGTAGATCTTCTACTGAAAAGTCATCTGTACTGTATTCTTGTTGCAAACATATTTATTCCAGTGCTCACCAGCTTTTTGTGGTCAGTTATGTCCTGTTTCTAAATACATGCCTTTTTTTTCTCTGTTATTTCTTCTGGTACTTAAAGACCAGACATTCCCATTTATACTTCCCTCATACCAGCATTTACAGGTCCCTGTGGAATATGCTTGCTTCATGCACAGTCTTTCAGACAAGCACAGGTGTAAGCAAAATGATAATGCATGAAGAGAATTGTGGCCTTTTTTACTGAAACCTATCAACACAAGTTTGTTCAACACAGGAAGTATTTTGAACACATTTACAGCACGTGGCATCCTAACCAGAGACTTGTTGGCTCCAAAATTATTATTTCATGTGTTAGAAATTTGTCAATTGGATTCTTCTGGGTGTTTAGAACATTATCAAATTATGACAAAAAGCAGGTCCACTGCTTAGTTTTAGCCTCTTAAAACCAAAGACATGTAGAACTGGAGAAGACTATAGCAATATACTGCTTCTATGAGCCTAAATTTTTAACATCCAAGTCTGTTCTGGTGCCTGTCTCCTCCAGCATTAGCTTCCTAATACTTCCGTGTTTCTTGTTGCAGACTCTGAAAAATTCTTTTTTATTTTCTAGTGATAATCTGAGGATCAGTGAGTACTTCTTTCTGACAGTCAGTGGAGAACATGTTCTCTTCACTGTTGGCTCAGTGTTGGGAAATTCCACTAAGGAAGAAATCTAGACAGCTATCCTTCAAAGATATAATTGACTCACAGCAGTTTTTCTACAATCATCTAAGCATTTTGAAAGATATGTATACTTTCATTCTTCTTTTTTTTTTTTTGAGAAGAAACCACCAAAATCAGTTATCTTTCGTATCTCACAGCATTTTCTACTTTATTATTCTCCTACGCTTTTTGTCTCCTCAGCTATTCTGTGTTTTTCATAATAAGTACTGCTATATACTAAAGAGAATGTGACCTTAGCAAAACTGACAAGAMAGGAATAATTTCATTACTTGTAAAGTAAACTACATCTCAGAACTGAGCTTTTTTTTTCTTTCCTTTATTATAATATTGTATCATTGATGTGATTTACAGTCCACTAAAACTTCTAAATCTTTTTTTAAAAATAGTAGTAAAGACAGATATTTTCTATTTTTGTATCTCTCAATTTTATTATGCCTCCTGCTTTATATTACATTGCTTTTCTTTTTTGTTAACTTGATCTTACTTAACTGGAGTCCAGAGTGATTTTGACAAGCTGATTCAGATCTGTCTTTGAAAGTGTTTACTCTTTTCCTGGTTTGACGATATCCGTAAAATGTCAAAGAGCATTTCACATTCTGTTGTCTGAATCATTCATGAAAACAGAGATTTGAACTGGGTCCATCCCAAGCCTTTGCAAGGATCTCACATCATATGTTCACGCAGCCTGAGTGAATTTCAAATATGTGTTGCTAAATGTAACCTATTGTGCACTCATCTTACAGTGGTTTTTATCTAGAATGTTGAACTTCTTTTCTTGCACTGAAAAATACTAGGGAGCAGAATGATTTTAGAGAACAGATAGATGTTGAGCGGCTGTGCTTTCTTCAAGGACTGGACATCATTAGTGGCTCTACTCTATTTTTTATTCAGTGCTTGTAAATGCATAGCTCTTATCCTGTATCTTTTTTTCATGCCTTTTGCTGGTTTATTCTATGCATGTGATAAACTGATACCCTCCGACCTTTCCCTTCCTTACCTGCTCCAGTACTTTTCCTTATACTTTGTGAAGTTCTATAAGCTGTAACTACCAGTACATCTTCTAACAAAATGTTATCTATGGAATTTAACTTCAAAACTTGCTTACAAAAACAATGCTTGAACTATAGTACTGTTATCTTTTTCAAGACTCAGTTCCAGTGCTGTCCTTTCTTTGGTAACTCAAGTTACTCAGGTAAGGTTAAAACTAAGGATCATGAGGTCCATACATACATATATGCTTAAGTCTGTGCATATATCCATATATTTATATAACATTTACATGTACATGTGTACACATACATATACATATCACAGAATAATAGAATGACAGAATATTTTGAGTTGGAAGGGACCCACTAGGATTATCAAAGTTCAGCTCCTGGCCCTACACAGGACAGCCCCAAGAATCACATGTGCCTGAGTGCATTCTTGAAATGCTAGAATCTTGAACTCTGGCAGGCTTGGTGCTGTGACCACTTCCCTGGGGAGCCTGTTGCAGTGCCCAAACACCCCCTGGGTGAAGAACCTTTGTCTAATATCCAATCTAAACCTCCCCTCACACAACTTCAGGCCACTCCCTTGTGTCCTGTCACTGGTCACCTCAGAGAAGAGATCAGTGTCTGCCCCTCCTCTTCCCCTCACGAGGAAGTTGAAGACTGCAATGAGGTCTCCGCTCAGTCTCCTCTTCTCGAGGCTGAACAAACCAAGTGACCTCAGCCATTCCTTATACAGCTTCCCCTCAAGGCCCTTCACCATCCTCATGGCCCTCCTTTGGATGACCTCTAACAGCTTAAAATCTTTCTGACATTGTGGCACCCAAAACTGCCCCCAGGACTCAAGGTGAGGCTGCCCCAGTGCAGAGCAGGGAGGGACAATCCCCTCCCTTGCCCAGCTGGTGAAGCTGTGCTGTCACTTTCCCTTATTGAACTTCATATGGTTGTCCATTACTCAGCCCTCTGATTTGTCAAGGTCTCTCTGCAGGGTCTTTGTGCCCTCGAGGGAGTCAACAGCTCCTCCCAGTTTTGTATCATCTGCAAACTTACTTAGTATCCCTTCAAGTCCTGCATTCAAGTTGTTTAGGGAGATTATAGGTATAAATATGTGTACAAATAGACATACATACTGTTTGTATGGTTAAGGGTTCTCTTTTTCTAACCAAATTTTTAGTGAGTGTATTTCCCTTTCAAAAAGTTAGGCTTTGTATTAGCACACCTCTGTTTCAAAGCAGGAAACCAAAATATAATAAAATAAATAGTTAAAAATAATAAAAACTCAGAGGATTGGGCAGAACTGCAATTTTGTTAGATGACAAGAAAACCAGTGTCCTACTTGTGTGGAGTTCTAGGTTTCAGAATTTCATTGATAAGGATAGAATATCACATTTTACCATGTCTGATATTTGTAATTATCCTCATGTTGTGATTCTGTTTTCTTCCTCTTTCTCCTGGCTGAGTCTATCTTCTATTCCTGACACCAAACTCTGGTGATTAGCCTATTCAGGAGAACACTAGTGTCTTTACTTTCTCCTCATTAAATCAATTATATTTGACTTAAGTAACTGTAATTATCAACATATCAGGCACATTTGTTGGCCCGTTTTTTTGGAATAGGCTATGGATTGTTACATTCTGCCCTGTATGACTGTTGGTCAAAATTATTATTATCAGTTGCTGTAATAATAATTTACGCTATAACCCAGAGGGCTGTTGCAGCATACAGGTTAGATCACTACTTATATCAATTATTCATATGCCATAAAATAGTTATAAGACCTCTAAAGTCCTATGGCATTAAATGGTCCAGTTGGATAATCTTGTGTGAGCTGGTGTTCCAGAGTTTTTCAGTATTCAGAAGGATCTGCATATTGCATATGTCCATGGAGGAATCTTCACTTTTGGATTATCATTCTAAAGTTACATAAATGGTTGGCCACTGGGTAGATCACAATTTGTTGTTACCTCACCAAATTGGGCCCTTATGATCCCATTAGTGACATGGTGTGGTGCTGCATCCCCACCCCCCTTTCYCCAGGCCGCACTGCAATCTGAGAAATGCTCGTTAGGCCTCAGCCTTGGGAAACAGCACCTGGGCTCAGCTCTGCCTGAGCTTGTCAGAGACACTGTCCGCTCCCAGGAATTGCTGTTGTCTAACGAGCTCCCGTCTTCCTTGTGAACAGCCTTGGAAACTATTCTTCTTCCCTGCATGTCACAACATCCCCGTTCTCAGATGTTCAAAGAAAGTGCCGACCCAAAACTGTGGCCAGGATGAAACATTGTTATGACTAAATCCCACTCTCTTGCGACCCTATAAACAGCGGTCCAAAGTGAGACCCTTTGAGCTCTCCTGGAGCACAGCAGGCTGTGACCAGCAATTTCCCTCTGAGGGGGATGCCTCTCAGAGCCAGCAAACTCTCGTGTTTGCTATACTCAGAGGATCGCCGAACGACGAGTCCTGGGCTGACACTCTCACTCCTCGAGGCTCGATCCTTCACCCTTCAGGAGGTGCAAAGGCATCTGAAGTGAGTATTTCACTGACCTCTGAGGGGAATTTTTCACAGGTACCTTGCTTGCACTGGCTCTTTCTGTCTGGGTGCATAAATATGCGCATATGCTATAGCAAATCTGGGGGAAATGTTGCTTTCTTAGATGTTTAAGTGTCTTAGATATCTCAGTAAGTTAGGCCTGTAAGTAAGGTTAAGTTAAGTTAAATACTGTTAAGTTTGAGTGCGGTTAAGCTTTTAGGCTGCATTCCTTTTTATCCTTTCTCTCACTATTCTTTTGTCACACACACATACAAACACACAGACACACCCTCTCCCTCCCACCCCAGATAGTTCATTTCATTTTTGATTGCCTGGATTTCGTGTAGTTTTGTTGTTACTTGTTATTCCTTGGTGTGCCTCAACTGTCCTGTAAGTAGTAGAGTGAATCTTGCCAATGAACTTTGTCGTGCTCTTGCTTAATGTTAAAGCTGGTTTTTCGCTCATACCCTCACCTGTGATTTTTTAAGCGATCTCAAACACTCGTTCGTAACACGTGGCAGGTTCAGACTGGATGTTACCTCATTCTGTCTGGATTCTGTTGCTAATCTTGGCTGAGGTTATGCAAGAGTCACTTTGCTTAACAATTAATACAAAAGCTTGCATTAATTTTTTATGATACTTCAAAAAATTTATCTCAGCCTCCTTGTAATTACAAGTAAAATACATTTTCTAACCACAGCTTATCTTCAGTTCAGCTGAAGTTCAAAACCTTCAATAAACAAGCACCTTCACTGAAACCAGAGGACATACACAGAAAAAGGTTTAGTGGTTGAGCTTTGGAAGGCTGAGGCCTAATTTTTGCTTTTATACTACGTTGTGCTGTAATTTCATCCCTTATCTTAGCATGTATTACACATCCTCAATATTGTTTAAATCTTTTGTTCACATTGTGCCTATAGGGCTGTATTTTTCTGGCTTCCCTACGAGGTCTCATGTGGCACTGTGTAAAAAGCTTTATTAAAGTAAAGCGATCTCATCTTCTACTTCCTTCTTATCCATTATACTGAAAGTTACTGTGTCAAAGGAGGAAATTAGATTGTTTTGACATGATTTACTCTTGAGAGAGCCATGTTGGCTGTTTTTCATCACCTTTTTATTTTCCTGTAGAGTGGTTATAAATTGACTGTTTAATAACTTCTCCCAGTATCTTTCCACACACTGAAAATACTGTGACTGGTCCCTGGTTTCTCGAGTCTCCCCTTTCCTAGGGGAATGTTATGGCCTGCCCTTCTTCAGTCCCCCAAGACTTCTCTCTTCGACGAGATCTCAAAGATAATGACTTGTGATTCACATACTACTTTAGTTATTTTATTAAGTGTTCAAGGATTTATTCCTTTCCTCCACCCTTGCCCTGGCCCACCTAATTTTATCATATATATTTAGATACCTTTTACCATGCTATTTTGTTCTGAGATTCAGTATTAGAGTTAACTACACTTGCTGTCTGGTCACAAAGAGAAGGATACTATGGCAATGAAAACTATAATGTTCTTGAAATTGCATCCTTGCTTCCCCTCTCAGTCTAACAGAAATCCTGATTTAGCTTTATTCTATTTTTACTCTACAGTTTTCTGCTGTTCTTCTATTTCTTAGAATTTCTATTTATTCTCAATAATTGTGAATTATTTGGTAGGGTTTTTTTTCATGGTAAGTCAAATCTTGCTATGTCATTCATCTGATATCAAAATGGATGGAAACTTCTGAAAAAAACCCATGAAAACCCCCCAACATAAACCTGTTATTATTTCACGGCCTTTCATCCTTTCTTTTTCTTTACAATTTTGAACCTAAACCTTCTGTGACTATCCCCAGTAGCTTCCACCTTCTAATCCTTAGCCACCTCCTGTCAGTTGCAATTGAGACTGGAGACAGTTGTTTCCTAAACTACCTCCCATTTCACATTCTCTCCAGTGTATTCTCTAACTTCTGTTAGAAGTTGTGTCTGTGTTCCTTTCTAACAGGTATTGGATAATTAATGTTTCCCTTTATCACTAGCTCTCACTTTTTCTGTTGCCAAAAATACCTCATTTCTTTTCTCTGGTACAGTGGTTTAAAAGAGTMTCTCATCATTACAAGTCTTTGTTCTTTCCTTTCTATACACGTAAAAAACCAAAGAAGTTTAGTCTATCAGTGTGTTCTTAGAACAAATATATATTTCTTAGCTTTTAACATTTCCTCCATTTTCAGTTCTGTATTTGTCCTTTTAAATTCTAATCTGGTATGTGTTTTCACAATGTAGAAAAAAACCCCAACATATTAATTTCATAGAAAATACTTCATCCTTGTACAAATAAAAATAACTTCTCATGTCTCAAAGAGTACCTTTGCTCTTACTGTGACCACAAATGCAAATGAGATTGAGTAAACCAGTAGCATATGGCACCCCTAGTTACTGTAGTTTGTGTATCTAATCCTAAATATACTTCATGACTTGAGTTAGTTCCAAGACAAAAAGTATTTAAATAGGGTAGCTATTATTAATTGCCAGCATCTATTACTGGTGCATTTGTTTCACCTGAACTGAAAAGTCCTCATAGGACCCAGAAGAGCACAACGCCAGAGAGAAGAGGTAGATATGAAGAAGTTTTTGTACAACATTTCTAACTTCCTTCTAAGTATTTTCTGTATTAATTACTTAAGTTCCACTGATAGTAATTTCTTATTTATTACTTTTTCATTTATTACAATTCCAAATGTATGGTGTAGGTTTATTTTTAATAGGATGGTTCTGATTGCAACATCTTCATGGAACTCTATCTGATCACATTATAGAATTCAATGTTTATAGATATTTATGTAGAAGTTACAAATCTTGCCTAGAGTCTCTGTTCTAAGCTAGAAAACCTCATGAACCTCATCTGATTCTTGTCTGATTTAATCTCACTTCCATAGCCTTTTACCTTAGGGTTTTATATTTTTATATAGATACATATATATGTGTGTGTATATATATATATATATGTATATACATATATGTGTGTGTATATATATATATGTATATAATGCACATATCCTATAAATATCTATATAGATTACACATATAAAGATAGTACACCTAGCAAATATGTTTATGCTGCTCACATAATGATGAAGATACAGGATCCAGAAGTGTGTTTATTTTGCTAAGTGTGTGTCTAAACAGGGAGCTGTTCATCAGTCTTCCCAGGCTACATGATTGCCCAAACTAGGAATGTCAGACACCAGGATCATCAGTACAGCATGAAATGTTAGTTGGCTCAACTTG
The DNA here is from genome assembly GCA_018881555.1 of Amblyornis subalaris. Lineage (NCBI taxonomy): Eukaryota > Metazoa > Chordata > Aves > Passeriformes > Ptilonorhynchidae > Amblyornis > Amblyornis subalaris. Next base: position 1,744,571 of record JACAXG010000092.1, read on the forward strand.
AACAATTCAACTAGGAAATACCTGACAGATCATGTGTAATGTTCCGTCTAAATTCTTTTTCAAAGGATGTACGTTTTGTCTAGCTGGAAGTCCCATTTCTAAAAGTGAGATGTCCAGACTTGGATGGTCTTTTGTACGATAAATTTTTAGAGATTAAAACAAAGGGGAAGCTTTCAGTAATGTTAGTACATTTTGCTTGATTTATTTTCTCTTTTCTCTTTTCTCTTTTCTCTTTTCTTTTTTCTCTTTTCTCTTTCTCTTTTCTTTTTCTTTTCTTTTCTCCTTTCCTTTCCTTTCCTTTCCTTTCCTTTCCTTTCCTTTCCTTTCCTTTCCTTTCCTTTCCTTTCCTTTCCTTTCCTTTCCTTTCCTTTCCTT